>OY747718.1:10142500-10162500 GCA_963556495.2 Valencia hispanica
ATAACTATCAACATAAACTGAAAAACTAGAACCTTTGGTTAAAATTAATTTGGTGCCAAAAAGCAGCATTTCTGTTTTTCCATCATTTCGGATAATTGTATGTGAGCCAGGATTTTATTTTGAAAACCCAGTTAGTGAGGTCTGAGGGAGGGAGGGAGGGAGGGGCAGGGGTTGGGGGTAGTGGAAATGTAGAGCTGGGTGTCATCTGGATAACAGTGAAAATAAATGCTAAATTTGCAAAAAAATGTAGCCAAGAGGGAAAAGAGGAATGATAAAATGCATTGTCCCCAACACGGAACCTTGAGGCACACCAGAGGTTACAGGAAGTGAATAAGAAGTGAAAGATTTCATTGAATGAACTAAGTACGGCCAAAGAGATAAGATTTGAACCGGTCAAGGGGTGTGTGAGTGATACCTATAGCTCGTAATCTATCTAGAAGGATGGAAAGTGAAATAGTATCAAAGGCCACACTCAGATGTAGAAGAATAAGAATTGATAGAAGACCAGAATCAGCTGCAAGAAAAAGATCATTTGTAATTTTCAATAAGGCAGTTTCAGTGGAGTGATGAGGCCGAAAACCAGACTGGAACTGCTCATAATTTTTTTTAGAAAGAAGATGGGCATGGAGCCGAGAAGCAACAGTTTTCTCAAGAATCTTAGAGAGAAATGGGAGATTAGAGATAGGGCGAGATTATTGACATTGTCTGCACCAGGCTTCTTGAGTATGAGAGTCACAGCAGCTGTTTTAAGAGCTGGAGGAACAATTCCAATGATGAGGGAGGAGTGAATTATACGATTAATCAAGGGAGCTAGAGAGGAGACAGCAACTTTAATAAAAACAGTCGGAAGTGGATCTAGTTGACATGTAGATGATTTAGACGTTTTAATTAAATCGTAAGTTTCTGCAACCGAGGGAAGTCTGAATGCTGACAAGGACTGAGAGCAAAACAGTGGTGGAGCAAGGAAGGATGAAACCAAATGAGTGTTAGGAATCATCTGCTGATGAATATTTTGAATATATTGTAATGGCTGAAAATACTTCAGGGTTCCCAAAATAAAAGAAGACTGAGTCCCAGAAGGCATTTAAGTATTTAATTCAAACATGTCTGGCCAGAACATGGAGGGGACAGAGATTACACTTACATTGCCTTACCCAACCTTTCTGACTAACAGTTTAAATAGTATCCAGCAATCACTGTTGATCTCTCCAGCACATCTCCTCCAATCTTCATGTCCAGCTCCTGGAGAACTGGTTCTTGCCAGTCTGATAGTAAAGCATGAACCAGCACATCCCAGTTCAGACTGCTCCGTAGTTATCTTGCTTCCCCGGCGTCTGTCTGTCCGGTAATCTGGCACATATTTATCAGGAACAATAAGCTTGCTTCCCCTACTCGTCATCTTGCCCTAGGTACATTCACTAGACAGAGAATATGTTATTAAATCCTAATTATATTGGAATATTCCCACCACACTATATTAGGTGAGAAGAAGGAAATGAGGGTGTTAGAAAATTTAGTAGAATACATTTGTTTGAGGAAGTGAGCCTGGAGGATTTGTATTATTTTTGAACACAGAGAACAGAGCCTTGGAATTTCCTTCATTTATATGAATCAAACCAGAATAGTAAGTGGATTTGATTTTTGCAATACAGTCCTTGTGATGAAGAATATGATCATCGTAAAGTTCTTTGTGTATTGCGAGACCAGTCTTTCTGTACAGACGTTCCAGTAGGTGACCTTTTGTTTTTAACTTTCTAATGGTGGAAGTGAACCAAGTAAAGGAGGAGTGGAAGGTGACTGACCTGGTTTTAAGTGGAACCAGGGTATCAAAGAGACTATTAAGATTATTGCTGTAGTGCGAAATCAGATCATCTGTAGTTGAAAGACTGTCAGCATTGGGTAGAGAGTTTATGCCAGCAAACAGTTTCAATACTGATATCCTTAATATTACGGTAGGATATGTATATATGGTGAATTAGGTTTAAAAAGTGGGAGATTGACCTTAAATAATATAAAAAAGGTGATCAGAGAAAGGAACAACATAAGCCTTAAAATATTCAGGAACAACACTATAGCAGCAGATTAAATCCAAAATATGTCCTTTACAATCAGATGGAAAATTAATGTATTGTTGCAATCTAAAACTATCCAGAGATGTAAAGTCTCTGGTAGAAACCTTACTGGCATTGTCCATATGAACATTAAAATCTTAAAAGTATAATATTGCGAGAAAGTGAGGACAGATGAGCCAGAAATGTGCAAAAACTGTTGAAGAAATCCTTGTTAAATTTTGGAGACCAATACACCACAGCAATGAGTGTGGGAACATGACCAGATAACTGTAGAACCATTGATTCAAATGAATGTGATACAGGAGTAGACACCGGCAAAACTTTCCACTTCTCGCAATAGATCGTTGCGAGACCACCTCCACGACCAGAGTTGCGTGGTTGACAACTGTAAACAAACTCTGGAGGAGTGGATTATTTTAAAGAAGCAAAGTTGTTTGGATGCTGCCAAGTTTCAGTCATACAAAGAAAATCAAGCTTACAGTCAGAGAGAAGATCCTGGACAAGATGTCCCTTGGTTGATGGAGAATGGATATTCAGTAGAACAAAGCTGATGCTGGTATTGACATGAGTAGGAGTAGAGTTAGCTGACCTGGCTAGGTTGGCAAAGATGCTGTGATCAACAGTTCGGGTGTTGTGTCGATGGCGGCGGCGGAAGGTCGACCACAGACACTTTATGGCATTTGTGTTATCGAAGTGGAAAACCCAACGAGATCCCCTGTGAATGTATTTACGTTGAGGTGGAATAACAATGTCCAGAGGAAGACGTAGTATAGTCGGGGAAAGCTCAGCCAGATGGAGCCGAAGCCAGTGGAGCTCAATAGCCGAGAACTGGATTATTCCGTTTGCAGACTGACAAAAAATTGCCAGGAAGAGGCAGAAGAGCATGGATCACAGGTAAATCCTACCAGCCAGCATGGTTAGAGGAGCTTGTTGCGAAACTGTCAACTAAGATTTACTCAGTCCAATTGAAAACATTAAACAAACACATCGTCACGGAAAGCAGCGGAAGCCAGCAGCGCCTGCGTTCACTCCGTCTGGCAACCCTTTAGTTCAGGGATCTTTAGGGATAATAGAAATTATTGCCTCTCTCCATGAGGGGGGAATCATATTCTTTTCCAACACCCAGTTAAACCTCCTGGCCTGTCAGTAATGATAGATCCTTTATTGATATGTACCACTAAGGGGTGAAGCCATCCGCTCCCGGGGAAGTACTCTCCTTCAATCTTCCAATTGCTTCCTCAACCTCTTCATATGTTATCTTATTTATTAGTTTAATATTTTGATCTGTGACTTTAGGTAGGTGTAATAGATCTGGAAAATCTTTGGTTTGTTGTCTGCTACTTGAGGTTGAGAATAAAGATGTTCGTAGTACTTTTGGAAACAATGCTTAGTTACCTCAGGATTTGTTTTATAATTGTTTCGTAACGGGGTTCCGTATTCTTTGAATACTTCTGTCTCCCTGTTGTTTTCTCAATTCATGTGATAAAAGCCTTAATGATTTCTCACCAGTCTAAGAATAACACTGTTTAGAAAACATAAGCTTTTTCTGTATTTTGACGTTATTTCATCAGAGTGTTCAGTTTGTAAATGTTCATTCCCCAATTCTTTGTTGTGTCTAGTTTTTTTCTAATGGGAAGTAATAGCTATTATTTTGCCTCTAACCACAACTTTTAATGCATACCAGAGTATTGGTAGCGTCACCTCCCCATTATCATTAGGGTCAATGTAGGATCAGATTTCAAATTTCAATTTCTTCTTAACTGTACTGTTATTCAGAATAGGCATCACTTTCACCAGTATTGGCTCACAGTGGCTAACATGAATCAAATAACACCATTAATGAGCAGTAATTATAATTATAGTCCGTATACACCTACTGCTGTTTTAGTCTTAAAAGTTGTTTAGAGCAGGATTGCAACCCAGCCACCCGGCCGAAGTTCAAGCAAGTAATCCTGTTTTCAAGCACCAGGTTAGTGCATCGATTAGTTAAGTTATATGAATGATCTCTTCCCTTGTCCCCACAGACCTCCAAAAGCCACATATTTCCTTTGAGGAGGAAACTTCAGGCATCCAACAGGTCTGTAACAAGAGGAGGAGGTCCAATCATGATCAGCAAGAAGTAAAACCTCAGTGGAGTCAAGAGAAACAGCTGGCACCAGAACCTCCAGTGATTGAAGAAAAGGAGGAACCAGAACTGCCATGTATTAAAGAGGAAGAGGAGGACTCTGAACCTCCATTGATTAAAAAAGAAGAGGAGGACCCTGAACCTCCATTGATTAAAAAGGAAGAGGAAGACCCAGAACCTCCATTGATTAAAAAAGAAGAGGAAGAGGAGGAACCACAACCTCCATGTATTAAAGAGGAAGTGGAGGACCCAGAAGCTCCACTGCTTAAAGACCAGGAGGAATGTCCACTGATAGACAAAGAAAAGGAGGAATCACATTCTTCAGTGTTTAAACATGCACAACAGGAACCAGAACATTTAGCAACTAAACAGGACCAGACGCACCTCTCCAACAGTCAGGAGGGAGAACAGCCTGTCCAGAAGCAGTCCATTGCTTTGACGGAGACTTATTTTCTTCAGGAAGGGGATTTGAGTAAAGAAGAACCAAGAACTGAGCAGCTTTCCTCTCCTATCTCTCCTGTACTTGAGACCATAAATCAGGAAGGAAGCAGCTCCACGGTGTCAGAGAGTCGGTCTCATACTGATACAAAGAAAAGGTCTTTCAAATGTGACATTTGTGGGAGATGTTGTGAGAGTTGGTATAAGTTGGAAAAACATTACAGAACCCACACCAGTGAGAAACGTTTTTCATGCCAATTATGTGGAAAAGGTTTCTCTCGAATTAGTCATTTAAATCTCCACAAGAAAATTCATACAGATGAGAGGCCTTTTTCTTGTGAAACGTGTGAAAAATCTTTCATACATCGTAGGGATTTAAATATTCACATAAGAACACACACAGGCGAGAGGCCTTTTTCTTGTGGAACATGTGGAAAATCTTTTATACATCGTAGGGATTTAAACGTTCACATAAGAAAACACACAGGTGAGAAGCCTTTTTCTTGTGGAACGTGTGGAATGTCTTTCATACAACGTAGGGATTTAAACGTTCACATAAGAAAACACACAGGTGAGAGGCCTTTTTCTTGTGGAACATGTGGAAAGTCTTTCATACAATGTGGGGCTTTGAATGTTCACATGAGAACACACACAGGTGAGAGGCCTTTTTCTTGTGAAACATGTGGAAAGTCTTTCATACATCGTAGGGATTTAAATGTTCACATGGGAACACACTCGGGTGAGAAAGCTTTTTCATGCCTATCATGTGGAAAAGGTTTCTCTCGAATTAGTTATTTAAATATCCACAAGAAGATTCATACAGGTGAGAGGCCATTTTCCTGTGAAACATGTGGAAAATCTTTCATGAAGAGTGCAGTTTTAATTGTTCACATGAGAACACACACAGGAGAGAGGCCTTTTTCCTGTGGAACATGTGGAAAGTCTTTCATACAGAATGCTGTTTTGAATGTTCACATGAAAACACACACAGGGGAGAGGCCTTTTTCTTGTGAAACATGTGGAAAATCTTTCACAGAGAGTACAATTTTGAGTGTTCACATGAGAACACACACAAGTGAAAGGCCTTTTTCTTGTGGAACATGTGGAAAGTCTTTCATACATCGTGGGGTGTTGAATGTTCACATGAGAAAACACACAGGCGAGAGGCCTTTTTCTTGTGAAACATGTGGAAAATCTTTCATACAGCGTGGGGCTTTAAATGTTCACATGAGAACACACACAGGTGAGAGGCCTTTTTCTTGTGAAACATGTGGAAAGTCTTATACACAGAGAACACCTTGGAATGCTCACATGAGAAAACACACAGGGGAGAAGCCTTTTTCTTGTGAAACATGTGGAAAATCTTTCACACAACGTACAAGTTTGAATGTTCACATGAGAACACACACAGGTGAGAGGCCTTTTTCTTGTAAAACATGTGGAAAATCTTTCCTAACAAATGGGATTTTGAATGTTCACATGAGAACACACACAGGTGAGAGGCCTTTTGATTGTGGAACATGTGGTAAATCTTTCAATCATCGCAGGGATTTGAATGTTCACATGAGAACACACACAGGTGAGAAACCTTTTTCTTGTGAAACATGTGGAAAATCTTTCCTAACGAATGGGAATTTGAATGTTCACATGAGAACACACACAGGTGAGAGGCCTTTTTCCTGTGGAATATGTGGAAAATCTTTTACACAGAGAACGCCTTTGAATGCTCACTTGAGAATACACAGGTGACTTTTTTCATGCCAACCAGGGAAAGTTTCTCTCGGATTAGTAATTTAAATTGCCAAGAGAAAATTCATACAGGTTAGAGGAGTCTTTCATATAAATATGTGAAAAAAATTTCATTCATGCTGGTAAACTGAATCTCCACATGAAACAAAAAGACAAAAGTGAAAAGTAGTCATTTGACTCTTACACAGATTTACTATTATACATCTTTAAGCTTTTTCTTGGTAGTTTTCTCTTTGCAAAATATATTAGAAAATAAAAACCCACTAATTTGTTTTATATATTCTTAAGGAGGAAAGGTGATATGTTGGGTCTTTCACAATATTTTAAACATGTCTTAGGAAACATCTCTAAGTCTGTGAACGCCACCAGCTTGGACTGCATGGACAAACACCTATTTCAAACTACAGTCGCCTCCCGCCTAGTTAGGAGACGCCTTTCTATGAATTTTTGTTTTCTTAGAGCATATCTGAAAATTATTCGAAAGTTGGTTGGGAAGCTTAAATACCTAGGTGCAATGTCAGTGTTGCTATGGCTCATGTCTGCAAAGCAGCCAATCCATAAGCAGCATTCATTTTCCTTATCACTGATTGGCTATATACCACCAATAGAGGAAATCAGGAATATTTTAATGCATATTAAGGTATATTTGCTTTTTGAACTTTTAAAATATGCAGTTAACGTTTAGTCTCAAGTATTTGTTGATTTCAGCTATTTGTTGCAGAGAGCTCTGAACGGATGTTTTCTGGGTTCTCCTTATCACAAGTCAGATGAAACTAACAGTCCTTAAGAACTGTTTCAACCATCTTTATTTAAAGCTTAAAGGGTTTCCATTTCAGTTTGTACGTTAGAATCTGGACAAACCCCTTCTGGACTTCTGGAGCAATATACCATGGACAAACGGGACCAAAGTACGTATGTCTGACCATAATAAACAGCACCATGTTTGGGAAAAAATCAGTATATGTGTTTATGCTTCATAGATGTTGTCCAGCATTGTGGTGGAGGGCTGATGATGTGGGCTTGTTCTGCACTGATTGATTTAACATGAACTCCTCTGTGTCATCTGTCCAACAGATGAAGCTTGGTCCAAACATAAGAATTATAGGCTTGGAATGGCCGAACACGTCCCGGGGGGAGGTGGGGGACATTGAGTCCGAGTGGGCCATGTTCTGTGCCTCCATTGTAGAGGCGGCTGACCGGAGCTGTGGCCTCAAGGTGGTCGGTGCCTGTAGCTGCATCAACCATCGAACCTGCTGGTGGACACTGTCAGTGAGGGATGCTGTCAAGCTGAAGAAGGAGTCCTATCCGATCTTTTTGGCCTGTGGGACCCTGGAAGCAGCTGATATGTACCGGCAGCCCAAGCGGAGTGCGGCTTGAATGGTTGCTGAGGCAAAAACTCTGGCTTGGGAGGAGTTTAGAGAGGCCATGGCGGTGACTCTGTTCCACCATTTGGCGTCTCCGGGGGGGGGGGGAACGGTGTGCCACCAACACAGTTTACAGTGGGGATGATGTGCTGCTGACCTCGACGCGGGATGTTTTGGGTCGATGGATGGAAACTTTGAAGACCTCCTCAATCCTACCACTTCCTACCTGGAAGCAGAGTCTTGGGACTTTGGGTCGGGCTCTCCAATCTCTGGTGCTGAGGTCCCCGAGGTTGTTAAAAAGCTCCTTGGTGGCAGGGCTCCGGGGGTGGATAAGATTCACCCGCAGTTACTTAAGGCTCTGGATGTTGTGGGACTGTGTTGGGTAATGTGGCTCTGCAATATTGTGTGTACATTTGGGGCAGTTCCCTTGGATTGGTAGCCACCGAGTGTGTTCCAATTACAGGGGGATCACACTTTTGAGCTTTCCTGGTAAGGTCTATTCAGGGGTTTTGGAGAGGAAGGTAGGAGGGAGGATAGTTAAACCTCTGATTCAGGAGAAACAATGCGGTTTTCGTCCTGGCCGTGGAACACTGGACCAGCTCTACATCCTCAACAGGGTCCTGGAGGGTGAGTGGGAGTTCGCCCAACCAGCCTATATGTGTTTTCTGGACTTGGAGAAGGTGTTCGACCGTGTCCCTCAGGGAGTCCTGTGGGGGGGAGTATGGGGTACCAGGCCCCTTGATACGTGCTGTTAGGTCCCTGTAAAACCGGTGTCAGAGTTTGGTTCGCATTGCCGGCAGTAAGTCGGGCTCGTTTCCGGTGAGAGTTGGACTGCGCCAAGGTTGTCCTTTGTCACCGATTCTGTTCATAACTTTTATGGACAGGATTTCTAGGCGCAGTCAAAGTGATGAGGGGATCCATTTTGGTGGCCTCAAGATTGGGTATCTGCTTCTTGCAGATGATGTGGTCCTGTTGGCTTCAACGTGATCTACAACTTTTGCTGGAGTGGTTTGCAGCCGAGTGTGAAGCGCCTGGGATAAGAATCAGCACATCCAAATACGGCTGAAATGAGTTTCCTCCGCATGGTATCTGGGTTCTCCCTTATAGATGGGGGTGAGAAGCTTGGAGGGGCTCAGAGTAGAGCCACTGCTCCTCCACATCGAAAGGAGTCAGTTGAGGTGGCTTGGGGATGTGGTCAGGATGCCTCCTGGACGCCTCCCTGGTGAGGTGTTCTGGGCATGTCGACCTGGGGGAGACCCAGAGGAAAACCCAAGACACGCTGGAGGGACTATATTTCACGGTTGGCCTGAGAACGCCTTGGGATTCTTCCCAAGGAGCTGGTCCAAGTGGCTAGGGAGAGGGAAGTCTGGGTCTCTCTGTTTAAGCTGCTGCCCCCGCAACCCAACCCTGGATAAGCGGAAGAAGATGGATGGATGGATGGATGGATGGATGGAATGGCCTAATCAAAGGCCAGACGTCGATCTTACTGAAATCCTATGTCCAAAGAGTTGTGCTGAAACATGTTTCTAAACCTTAATGATCTAAAATATGGTTCTAGAGAAGTCTGTGTAAATGTTGTTCCAGAACAGTGATGGTGAAGCTTTACCTTTTTTTGGTCTCTACAAACTGAACTTTATTTCCTTCTAAATGGGCTTTATTTTATTTTTGTGTATTTTAAATGGGTCAAACATTCTTCCTGCAGTTTTGAGGTTTGTAAAAAATGACTGATTGTGGTTGTAGACATTATTTTACATTTAAAAAGGTTCTTTTGATTTTTCAGTTTAACTTTATTTCACACAGTGATACCTGTATTTTAGACTTTTATTATGAAAACCAAAATATTAAAATAGTTTAGCAGTTTTATTTTGTTGTAAAAACATTTCCAAATGATTTTTATAATAAATGCTGAATTTAAGCATATGAAGGCCGTTTGTTTTGATCCTAAATTTTTGCTGGCATTAAAATGAAAGTAAAATTTGGTGTCAGGTAGCGTAGTGGTTTGAGCTGGTACCCCATACAGTATATAGAGGCCTTGGTCCTCGACGCGGCTGTCCCGAGTTCAAGTCCACACTCTACGGACATTTGCCGCATGTCTTCCCCCACGTCTTTCCCTGTTTCTAAGGTGTCCACTTTCAAATAAAGGCCACTATGCCTACAATGAGGTACAATAAAAAATTGTCTCTTTGCCTAGATTTATTTATTTCAGAATATTCCAATATGTATACCAAGATCCTATTTCAAGCAAATTGCATCTTCAATTCTACCATTTATCTGGGGTTATAAAGCACACAGAATATCTAAACAGCATCTTCAGAAGCCGAAGGATTCTGGAGGCCTAGGCCTACCTTGCTTTTTATACTACTATTGGGCTGCCAATCTTAGAGCGATGCTATATTGGCAGTCATATTATGCTCAGGAAACTGTAGATGAAATTCCCTCTTGGTTGGTGATTGAGAATAGTTTGACTTCAAAAACATCACTCCGTGCGATTTTGTTTTCAGCTCCTAGACCATCTGCAGCTTGCAAAGGAGAGCATTTTGTTTTATACAGCTGTCAAAAAATTTGGTTACAAATTAGAAAGTATTGTGAACTACCAAACACATCTGTGCACGCTCCTTTATGGCATAACCACGCCCTTTCCTCCTTCATTTACAGATGCTAGCTTTTAAAGAATGGCATCGTAAAGGTATAGACTATATAAAAGATCTTTACATCAATAATCGGCTTTGCTCCTTGGATCAGCTATGAACAAAGTTCACCTTACCCAATACTCATTTTTTCCGTTTTTTGCAGTTAAGGAATTATATAAGACACAATTTTCCGTCATTTGATTCCCTACCCAATGACAACACTTTATTTAAGTTTTTACTAGGTCCTTCAGATGCTAAAGGTCTGATCTCATCGCTTGTTACGTTTTTTTCACAAAAGATTGCTCAACCTGCAATCAATATCAAACAACTGTGGGAAGAGGATCTAAATATTTCAATCAAAGATGACCTTTGGAAGTTATCACTAAATGCTATCCATCACTGTTCTATCAATGGCAGACTTCAGTTGATACAATTTAAAGTATTACATAGGTTACATTACTCAAAGGTAAGGTTACATAAAATTTTTCCTCAATCTTCACCCCTCTGTGATAGATCCAAGACAGCTCACTGTACATTGGCACATCAATTTTGGCTTTGTGCATCAGTCCAAGGTTTCTGGTGTTCCATCTTCAATTGATATTTCAATATCCTGAATGTAAATATTGATCCCGATCCTCAAACTGGTCTGCTTGGATACTCCAGCATATTGGAAAACTTGGGTCATAAATCAACTACAATTATTTCCTATGGTATGGTCATTACAAAAAGATGTATTCTTAAGTTGTGGAAATCAAACTCTCCACCACCGTTTGAAGTCTGGCTCAGGGAATTTGTTGGGATATTACACATCGAAAAGCTGAGGTATGAAGTCTCAGGAAATTCTCAGAAATTTCAGGCTGTATGGGGACCAATATTGAATTACCTGAAACTGTAGTTGATCCCTTAATATTGATCATTTATATGGACAACGGAGGCTTAAGTGGACTTTTAAGTATGTTACATTATTTTGTAACCCCCTTTGTTAGTCTTTGTGTTATTTTGGTTTTGTCTATGTTTCTTTTTCCTCTATTATCCAAAACAATTTAGATTTTTTGTATCAAGGCACTTATGTATACATATGTATGAAAAGCTGATTAAGCTATATTTGACTCTGTATTTTTATTGTGATTCTGTAAGATGCCATGTTAAATTGAAAAAACTAATAAATAAATATTTTAAAAAAACAAAAAAAACTCTGCACTAACTGATTGTAGAGGGTCCTGATTGGGGTTCACGTGAGTTCACTTGCTTCAGATTGTTTGCAGATCAGAGGTATGAACAGTCACCAGTGTCTCCATGTATAGATGGGTTAAAAGAAAAGGTAAACTTTTATTTGATGTTTTAATTTAACTTAGTTTATTTAACTTAAGTATATTCAAAGTTTAAATTTCTGATCAAATGTTATCATTCAATCTCAGGGAGTGAGTTACGGAGCCTTTTGGTTTATGGAATCTTACATCAAACTATTAGAGACACTTCTGTTTGATTTTATGATTAAATGTACTTTGTGAAATGGGCCAAAAAAATTAAGATTCTTCACTCAACATAACTTTGCAGTCAGAGATGGGTTGATTTAGGACAAAAATATGAACATTTGTTCATAGCAGGACTGATATAATCTAACAAAAAACTGACCGAAAGTGACTACTGAAATAACATGCAGATACTCTATACTAAAGACTAGATGGTTATATAATATTGTGTAAATGTTATGATGACACAACTTATTACTGAAGTAGAGGCAATTATTAAGGATAATTGGAACGAGCTGATGAAGGTAAACTTTGGAGTTAGACTTACTGTAATTTGGATCGTACTGGGCATCAACAACAGAACCAAGCCAAACAGGATCAGTCTTAGTTCTTTTATTCACAACCTGGATCACTGATGTCGTCTGCCGCAGGTAAGTTGTCGTCTCACTCTCTGCAGATGTCAGACCTCTGGTTGGGAGGCAGGTGTCATCTGTCATCTAACAACTTCCTTTAAAAGTCTTGTGGCAGCTGGATTATTGAACTGTAAACTTTAAAAAAGGACTGGACACAGTGTATCTGAATGTCTAGCAGGGTCTTCTTTTGACCAGCCAGCAGCAATTAACAAAAAACAGTTTTAAACCAGAGAGTTTTCCATCTTGTAAAGAGTTGATCTCCATATCCACTCAATGCAAAGCTACCCCTGCTTTTAGCCAATTGTTGGGACACACACAGCCATTGGGTGGCGCTCACCCACATTCTAGCTCCAACAGGAGAAGAAGAGGACCAGAGGTTTTATAAGGCCTTGAGTCATTGGAGAACGCTCTCTTCCGTTTGGGCTTTTGGTCAGAAAGTGCCAGGAGAGACCCTATCCTTCCTTTGGTGGCGAGGGGAAAGGAGGCGAGTTTCTGGGAGAAACTCACTCCAAGGACTACAAAGACTGAATCGCAAGCCTAGTGTGTTTTGAGATGAACCCCACCGTTCTGCCCTGAGCCCTGCTTTCTGAACAGACGTTGCCGTGTGGATGGGACCGCTAACAAGCTACTGAATGCCGCAGAACCACGTCCAGACTCCAGACATTACACCCACCGCAACAAGGCACAGGGATAAATGCTTTGCTGCAGAACTGCAGAAAAAGGTACTGTGCCAGTGAAGGAAGGTGATGCTGATCGCTGTTAGCCAAGCCGGAGAGGATAGCACGTCGTCCCAGCTAAAGGCTGCTGCTTGTGATCCAACAGCCATAAGGCCTCCCACTGCTAACTGACCGCAGCTATTGTTAGCCTGCCGGCTAACATTGTTTTAGCTTCCCCCATCATCCATGGAGCAACCTGGAGAACTTAAACCGTTCAATAAGGTCTGTCTGGGCAGAGGTGAAATTAGTTTAGGATTAACAAGATTTAAGGGTTGTTTATTTTCACTGTGATTTGTTACTTTGTGTAAGATTTCATTTATTGTTTGGGTACAAACAGGCCGGTCGTTTTACATCCTGCAACCTGAGTTACTCAATCCGACAGTTTTCCTTTGTTTGGTGTTTAGTAAATGAACCAGAGCGGCTCCACGTGAGTGAGCTGTAGGCTACATGCCCTAGCGAACCACGTGGGCCCGCCTCTGACTGCTCAGTCATTTTTGAAACCGCCTTCTTGGTAAGTCGAAATACTAAATTAGATCAACATAATTGTGCCCCTGTGTGAGGTAGTTAAATTCAACATAAGGTCTAAATATTAAATTAGATCTATCACTGTGGTGAACAATCCATAAAAGATAATCAATTCTCTAAAAGTGATTGATTTCTAATTCAGCAAATGGTTTAGTGAAACATTGCTTCTTCCAATTAATGTTTTTCTTCACTTCTGTTTTGGATTGTGAATTGGGGGTTTGAAAACAAACCAGAAGGTGCTGATTAGTCTTAAACTAACCACAATTAGTAAAAAAAAAAAAAAAAATTTTATTATTATTATTATTCCCAAAACTCTTCAATACAAGCCTTGGTCTTTAAGCAAACATATTCATTCTGAACTGTGACATCATTATAAATTATTGGCTTTTGTTTCTATTTCTTTGCATATTTATCACTTTTACTGTTTACTTTTGAATTCTTTTTTGTAATAAACTTTTGTATTTTGGAAAACCGTTATTTCACCTACATGTGTAGTAACTTGCTGTTCAAAGAATGCCAAGAACTTATTCCTTCATCTATTGTTTAATTATCTCAGCCTTATCAGGCAGGTAATCATAAACCTAAACTGAGACTGAACAATTTGGCTATTGATATTCCTGGAATTCAGGTGGTGCCCCTAAACTTGGTAATTTTACATAAAATTATTTATCTTATTAATAATTGCCCTAAGTAATTATTAATAATTATTCATAGCCAAAATCTACCCATCTGTGGCACAACACAATCAAAAAGAAAAAAACCTTGTGTTTCAAATTCAAAATCTGTCCTTCATTCCACTTCTTTTCCACAAATAGAAACTTTCAGATTACAATTAAGCTTTAACTTAGGAATCTTTTGAGTTCTTGTCAGATCGAATTAAGTTTAATTTAACAAGTCACATTTTGAATCAAAACATCCATGTCATTTCCAAAAACTTATTTGTGTAGGATTCTGACAATTCTATAAAATTACAGACTGGTCCTGTTATGGAAATCAATGTCTTCTTTCTTAAACATGAGAATTCAGTCCCAATAGGCGTTTTCTTGTATGTCATTAAAAGATCAGGCCACAATCATAAATATGCCCCAACCTGGGCCAAGCTCAGACTCTCCCGCAACCTTCCATTCCTCAAGCTTAATGGCCTCCAAGTGATTGCATATTATTCCCCTCCGCAGTCTGATGTCTAGTCCCCCAAGGTTATCAAAAGCACCTCACACTGCCAAGCTAAAGGGAACTAGGTCAGAGGTCCTCCTAATGAAATCAGCTCCTCACTGACGTCTGTTAAAACACTCTGATGCTCATTTACATGACTTTTTCCATAGATGCTTTTACTAACATTTAATTATTTAATTCACATTACATTGAAATATTTCCATTACAGTCCTCTGCTGCAAGCAGTGGCGGTCCTTCCTACAGGCGACATAGGCGCTTGCCTAGGGCGCCCTCTAGTGGGGGGCACCGAATATGCGTCGAGGAAAAAAAAAAGTCTTTTTTTCAGCAGTTTTATATAATATAATTTTGTACACAATGTTTTATTGTTAATTTATTTTTTGTTTGGATTCTTTAATGTGCACGTTTTGTTCTCAGATGTTGCACTACTGTTCAAGTTAAACATTTTTTTGTATATTTATTATTGAACAGCTTTATTCTTTTGCACATGTTGCTATATTGTTATTGTTATACTATCATTATCTAAATAAATGTGCAATTCTTTGGACATGACTTCTTTTTTCGTGGGCAAGGTGCCGCCATCAGTCAAGCTCGCCTAGGGCACCAAATGATCTAGGACCGTTTCTAGCTGCAAGCAAAATAAATTTAGTGATGTTATCAGTCAATTATGGTTACTTGGAATAACTCTTTACCTAGACATCTTTTGCCCATGTGGAACATTGTTTAACAGAAATAAAAGACATGATATTCAAATGATTAAAATATAACTTGGTTAGCAAGTTCACGGTAACTTTCTTTTACCACAATAAATGGAGATCATGTCCCATAGTTAATGCAGATTATCATGAAAGGAATATCACAGTGGAAACCAATATCCCTTATTATTCAGACATCATAATAGACCCTCCACACAGTCAGTGTGTTTACTTGCAGTAAGAGAATGCATTTACTCCTCTTTTTATTTTTTTCAGGCACCCGCGTAGCAGGCAGCCAGTCTCAGCAGCTCCCACTCGATTGAGTTTTATTTCTCTTATATTTACTCTTTGATGTTTTTTTGTGTATTTTTGTTACCCTTTTCGATTGTTTACTGCTGTTCCCACATTGATAATTTTGTGGACAATCGTGTTTTTATTGCACTTTTCACTGTATTTGTGTCCGGGGAATATGTGAGCGCCCGATCGGCCATTGTTTACACTAGAGATCAGCTGCTAGCTCTGGGTAGCTCCTCTGTACTACCTCCCACCAAGCGAGCCAACTTCCCCCATGAGCTGAGGAGGAAGCGACGTGGCACCCAAGCCGGGATCAGGCGTCGCTGCAGGGGACATGCATCATCATGGGAAATGTGAGATCTCTCAACAACAAAATGGATGAGTTGGGTGCTCTAACCCGCCATCAAAGGAGCTACAGGAAGTGCACCCTGATCTGTCTGACCGAATAGTGGCTAACCGCACTTACTCCGGACTCACACATAAACAAGGACAGATTTCATCTGCTCCGGGCTGACAGAACCAAGGAGAGTGGAAAGAAGAGAGAAGGAGGTCCTGCTGTGTTTGTGAACGATATATTGTGTAACTCTGGGCATTTATCTATCAAAGAGAATGCTATGCAGTAGGCACATTGAAAAGAAAATCTCAGGGCACAAACCAACCCCCCAACCCCTTCACCAGATTTGGCCAGTCGACCACCCCTCCCCCAGTAGCATCTCCCCTGCTTCAACCACCCTCATCCTTGAGGACTGCCTGCTTTTCTTCTCAGGACTTCATACCTCTCAGCTCCCAGCCATCAAACTCACCCCCGGCTTCTCAGGACTCCATCATACATCCCCCACCCCCCATCTTGTCCCTTTCAACATTTCAGGTGCGGAAGGAGCGGTGAAAGATCAAGACTGCAGGTCCACATGGCATCAGCTCCTGAGGTTCTGCGCAGATGAACTGTGTGGCATCCTGGGATGTCTATACAACCTGAGCCTAAAGCTAGGGAAAGTACCGCAGCTGTGGAAGACCTCCTATGTGATACCGGTACCAAAGACTTCACATCCGAAGGACCTCAGCAACTACAGGCCAGTAGCCCTGACCTTGCATCTGATGAAGCTCTTCGAGAGGTTGGTTCTCATCCATCTTCGCCCCCTGGTGAGGTCTTCATTGGATCCTCTGCAGTTTGCCTACCAGCCTTGCATTGGGGTTAATGACACCGTCATCTACCTCCTGCACCGAGCTCTGAGTCACCCGGAGAAGCCTGGAAGCACTCTGAGCTGGAGCTGTCAGGAGTGGACCACCACATGTTTCAGTGGATACTGGACTACCTCACAGGATGCCGACAGCATGTGAGGACACAGGGCTGTATCTCCGACAGGCTGGTCTGCAGTACAGGGCCTCACAGAGAACGGTACTGGCGTCGTTCCTCTTCAGCTTGTACACTGCAGACTTCTCCATCAACTCCCCACGCTGCCACCTTAAGAAGTTCTCTGATGACTCTGCCATTGTTGGCCTCATCAAAGGTGAGGACGACTCAGAGTACTGACCGTGGACTCTGGACTTTGTGGACTGGTGCCAGCAGAACCACCTGCTGATCAATGCTAGGAAAAACAAAGAAGTTGGTGGTGGACTTCCGCAGGCGCAGACCCACCACACAGACACTGGTAAACATCCAGGGAGTGGACATTGAAATAGTGTACTCATATAAGTACCTGGGTGTTCACCTGAACAATAAACTGGAGCCACAACACTGGAAGGGTCAGAGCAGACTCTACCTGCTGAGGAGGGTAAGGTCTTTTGTAATCCAGGGAGCGCTCCTACAGACCTTTTTTTGACTCTGTGGTGGCATCAGCCATCTTCTATGGAGTAGTATGTTGGAGCAGCAGTTTATCCACAGCTGAGAGGAAGAGGTTGGATAAACTCATCAGGAAGGCCAACTCTGTTCTAGGATGCCCCCTGGATCCAGTGCAGGTGGTGGGAGACAGAACGACTCTGGCCAAAATTACATCACTGATGGTTAGTGTCTCCCACCCCATGCATGAAGATGTTGCTGAGCTGCAGAGCTCCTTCAGTGACAGACAGCGTTTTCACAGGTCCCTCCTCCCTACAACTCTAAGACTTTACAACCAAAACTGCTCCCAACAAAACAATAATGTTTACATCACTGCTGTAACTTGCACTATTTGACTCATCTAACTAAAATTTCTCTAGCTGTTATTTGCACATCTGTTTTTCTCAGTTTATTTTCTGTTAACTACTTGTAAATAATACGTTTAGTTTTTTACTTTCTATTGCACAACTACTCATGCACATTCTGTAAATATGCATTGTTTTTTAAATTATCCTACTCATTTGCACGTACTAATCTTAGTATGCCACTTTATTTTTAATAACTGCACAATACTTTGGTTTTTGTAACTGTGTCCTTAATGTACATATATAATTCTTAATTCTGTGTTCATACTGCTTCTATTACCTGTCAGTTCACTACTGTTACAGCCGAATTTCCCCTTTGTGGGACAATAAAGGATTATTCCTTTCTATTCTCTAAGAAAGCAAACTTATTAC
The DNA here is from genome assembly GCA_963556495.2 of Valencia hispanica. Lineage (NCBI taxonomy): Eukaryota > Metazoa > Chordata > Actinopteri > Cyprinodontiformes > Valenciidae > Valencia > Valencia hispanica. Next base: position 10,160,717 of record OY747718.1, read on the forward strand.
CTTAGTCCGACCGAAATCAGACTTTTGAAATGCATGTATACACCGTAGCTCAGCTGGAGTTGAACCGAACTTGATTTCTCTAAATCGGAGTAATGCAATGTCATAGGCAGAGATGTCAAACGGACATGTCCCCCCGATCCATGAAGTTGTCCCCCCCAAAAATCATTGAACACACAGATATATTTTTAATAATATAGCATTGTCCAATAAAAGTACGACACAAACGATTCAAATTACAAATGCAAAACAATGCGTTTTTATTTGTTGAAAGATTAGGACCCCCCCACCCCCATTTCTCAAAGTGGTACAGTCCACTAAGAACTGTTTCAAATGGCTGGGATAGGGGAACCAAGCAACGTGTGAAATCAGTGAGTCTTTTATCTCATTAATTGTTCTATAAGCTTAAATATTTCTGTTGGATGTGGTGATAAAGGTGGAACATTGCCACCTAATGCTCAACAATATCTTGAAATTTTGTAAAAATATTCGTATAATTCAACAAGAGATTGTTTATATTGATAAAGGTAACCCCCTGTTAGCATAAGTGTTGTGATTCCATTTTTCATAAGATGAACTGAACAGACTATTGGATGGCTGGGAGCCATTTCAAAGATGGACTGAGCAGACTACATTTCCTAGCAATCCTAGCAGTGACCCACAACACACTCCTATTGGTCCGTGGCCACCAATAGTGACATCAATGGTGACATCAACGATGACATCACGGCCAAAGGACTATAAGACTGGTAGAGGCGGCCATTTCAAACTGTTCTCAGTCAGAAGTCTCAGAGAGATACTCAGGCTAAACAGAGGACATCTCACCGGTGAAGATTCTCTTTTGTTCTGACCCGCTGGACCGGGAAGAACTCATTTCAAAGCTTTGAAGTGCTCATCCTGTTCGCGTAACTAGGTTGAGCGATATAAGGACTGTTCCAAGACAGTTCGTTACAACGTCAATCTCCAGGCCATCCAGCCTGCAGTTGTGCCACACGGTCCTTAGAATCCTGCGCAGGTCCTAACTCTCTTTCTTGCTCAACTACAGACACAATTCGCTCTCCTCCTAGTGGACTGGACCTCCTTCAAAGCAAAGTAGGACTGAACCGGTTCATTTATACTAATATTATGTCTGGGCGGAGATAAATAGAGAAAATAGAGTTTTAACGAGTTAAATCTTGTTCATTGTTGGTTTAAAGCGTTTTTAAGCGCTGTACCTGTTTTCTCTTTTAGCGTCGTCGCACGAATAAGTTTGAGCTGTAATTGCTGTGTTTGAAACAGTTTCTTTTTATCCTGAGCGGATCACACTTTTCTTTCTTTTTCCTTTCTCTCACTCCCTGATCACCCGGTCAGCAGAGTCGGACTCGATCTGACCTGCGTTAGCTGGTCTTAGCTGAAAAGTTTAACTCCATTGTCTTTAGTCTGTTGGTAAAGCAGAGGCCTTCCACATGGACGCTTCACCCCATGTGCTCCTTTAGCCAAAGCTAGTTTTATGACCCTTTCTTGCACTCCATGTGCAGGTCTCCATCTTGGCACAGAACTAGTTTATGACTCTTTGTCTCCTAGGCTATTTGTGACTTGGGCCCCCTGAAGTGAGGGCCCCCCTCCTTTTCTGACCCGAACGTCAGCTGTTCTCACTGATTCATTTCATGTTAATTGTGTTTAATGTTCACCTATTATTGTTTTCTAAGATCTGTAGTAGCTAGGTGCACGTTTAGAATAGATGGGAATTATTGACGAAATGTTTTGGCTGTAAGATTGATCTTTTTTCTAAACTTAAAGAGAAGTTG
>OY747718.1:10167500-10445000 GCA_963556495.2 Valencia hispanica
GTTGCTGTCAAAACTGCTGCTCCACTCCAGTGGACCAATCAGCTGCTTTGACCCAGCGGAAGTAAAACCAAAACGCTCCAGCAGCAGCTTGTGGCCGCTCAGCTGGAAGACGCTTGTGTTATTGTGTCTCCGCTGAATATTTTTAGAAATAATGTCGTCAGTTCAGCATCCGAGAGAGTTTATCAGAAAGCGACCAGCTGCTGCTGCTGAAGAAATCTTCACAGGTGTTGAAAAAACCGTCGTCCGCTACGAGGAAGAGCTCGACGGTGAGCGCAGAAGGACGGGAATCAACTGGAAACCAGAGATCAAGCTCAACGGAACCAGTGTGGAGCTGCGGAGACAAAGTTCTGGTAGGTCGACATGAATAAAGGTGCTGATGTGTTCACTGCAGACCGAGACCTCGCCAATTTACATGAGATTGGCAATACGCATAAAGAGTTTACAAGAGAAATGCACAAACCAAAGTATCAGGGGTTAATAACAAACCACTAACACAAAAACAAAAACACCCCCAGTGGGATGAATCATTTAAACCCCAAAGAGGAGCTTATACAGTTTTAGATGTTTGGTTTTTTTTTTTTCATTGAGGGATTCGGAGGTGGGTTCAGGATTCAAGATCTGGGGCTTACCTCACATGACTGATGGATTTTTCTTTTTTAGCATGTGCAAATATTGTTGCTTTAAATGATACGGCATCGCAACTTTCAAATTCTGACCAGCTTAAAGCAGACCAAAAATACTGGAATACACTTACTATGCTTTAATCAAGCTTAAAAAAACCACACAATCCATAAAATGAACTGTCAACATCACAAACAGTCAGCTGCAGATTACTGGTCCAGGGAATACAGCTGATATCCAGTAAGAGCAGATAATATAAAGCAAGATTAAAACAAACAACATGAAACTGTGTAGCAAATAGAAAACACAAGACCATGTTTATTTTGATGAATTTATTTACTAGGAGCTAAATAAAGTAACATTGTTGACATGACTATGTACTGTCGTTTTATTGACAAATCGATCAGAAGTGAAGACTATCGGATCTGCCTCTCTGGCTGCAGTGCGCGCTCCCAACACAGGGGGAACAAAATATTTTACAGGAACAACATTTTGCACAAGACCGGAACTTGTCTATCAGAAACTGTGATGCTACTGAGCTTGATATTTTTGTAGCTCAGGACAAAATGTTGCAGCACAAGCAGAAAATATCTGTTAGCCTCTGTGTAGCATTCAGTCAATATTGAGAAGGCCAGAACTGGTGGTTAAATGACGATTTATTAAGCTGTCCGTGTCATCAACCAACGTAAGAGCTAGGCAAGAATGAAATAACCAAAGTTACAATCGTTTTCATCATTAGCCATCATGCATAGCTGATAACATTGGTACTTTTCTCTCTACAGATATGATCACATCCTTGTTCATAAACATTCTTAGTCGCATAAATAAGCTTAATTATAGTTGCAAACCTTGTTCCCCTTATCAACTGAAGCTAGAAATGAATTATTCTTCAAACCTTCCGTATTTTCTTCTCCGTTTACCGTTAGTTTACTTTTATGACGCCAACTTTTTCTCAACAGATTTACGTGTTTAATTCAACTCACGTCACCTTACTTCCTGTTACTGGAAACCTTCAAAATAAAAGCTCATAAACATTTTCCGTACTAAACAAAGAAATAGTTAACCTTTACACTCTGAAATCCAGATGGAAATCATTTAACAGAATAACTTCGGTGGGTGGACTGAGAAACCAAGCAATACTTGTACGATCGGTCACTCTCAGTTGCATATGCATGCTGCATGTGGAACTTTTCTCCAACCCATATTGCCTGCATTAGCCTTAGAAAGGAAATAGATATAATCCTGCTGTTTCCCCCCACCCACTTCTCCTACAGACTTTTCTATCATATTTGTGTATCTAAACAGACTATAGAGATGAAAATAAATAAACAAACACACACACACTTTATGAGGTTATTTACTTACCCATGATGAAAAAAATAGCTCTGAAAAAACAACAGCTGAGCAGAAGCGCTTGTTGATCGTTGTGGTGAAATACCCATCGGGTGTGAACAGGGGGGCAGCGGATAGTGTGCGATTTTCTTTGAGTGTGCAGCTTCGCAGCGATTCGGAAGCTCTGTGGAACCGGTGTGAACCAGGCGTAATGTTTCCACACCAAGCTTCACAGTGGGTACAGTGTTCTTGGGATTCAAACACGGCGAGTGGCTTTTATTCCAAAGAGTTCTATTTTGGTCTCATCTGACCACATGACATTCTCCCAATCCTCCTCTGGATTATTCAGATGGTCTCTGTCAAACTTTAGATAGGCCTAGACATGTGCTGGCCCAAGCACGAAGACTGCAGGATTTTAATCCATGATGACGTGTTACTAATAGTAACCGTTGTTACTGTGGTCCCAGGTCTCTTCAGGTCATTGACCAGTTCCCCCCATGTGGTACTGGGCTGTTTCCTCACCATTCTCAAGATCATGCCTGCACCATGAGGTGAGATCTTGCATGGAGTCCCAGATGGAAGGAGGCCACGGCTAATGGGGGGCCCCGACTGAACAGTTCATGGCAGAAATCGGCCCTGGCGAAGATAACCAATAAGATCCACACCATTTTCTTTTACCCAAACAGTTCCTAAAGCGCAATATTGGAAACCATAGTAACATGCCCCGCCCCTACTCCAGCGATTAGTGCTCACGGACTGTCACCGGACTGTCACCAGACTGTGGGAGAGTAGTCCTAAGAGAATCGAAATGATAAAAAAGGAGGTTTCTATAAGCAAAATAGAGTAAGATGAGAAGAAGACGCGTTAATTAGGAAGTCTGCCATTCACTCGCATGTTCTTTGTAAAACTTAAGGAGGAAAATCAGGAAAAATAAGACGTGATGAAGAATTGTGGATGATAGTGAGCAGATTGTTAGCTGCACAGCCTGAGTGTAGCCGTAGCAGCTGCAGCTCAGACTGGGTTTATCCGGTGAATAACGCAGCACTGTGGGGGACAGTTAATGAAAATACTTGCGCTGTTATCATCGAAGGTGGCGCAGCTGCTTTTCATAATTGGGCGACCAGATATCAAGCTCTATGCTGTGGCGGGGTTTGGACGGTAAAGTGCGCGCTCTTCTTAACGATCTGCTGGGCTGTTGTCACATCACAAGTGGAGAAAAAGTTTCTTCATACTGGATCACATGTTCACTGACCACAGGTAGGCTAATATCTTTGGTCTTACCTGCATCTCATTTGTAGCAAATAAAACCAGTTCATTAGTGGTTTCTCTGACTTGAAACATCCTGAACGCGTGTGTGACCATGAGGAAAGCTCGGATCATGGCATCAGTTTGCTAGCATCAGCCACTGGGAGGGGGACAGAAAGCTAAACTGGAACAGCTGACCCAGATAGCAATTGCATTTGGCCCTGATCCGTTTTAAACCCCTTGCCTCCGTTTCTAGTTTAGAGACGTTTTCTGATTGTGAACCAGATCCGTGCCAGATAGAGGTTTCAGCTTAAACATTCTAACTTCCATCAGTTCAGTATTTATATCATTTTACAGATCTGGCCCAGATCACTTTTCCCATATGGTAACCGAAAGACATTTGCTGTGTCTGACACTGATTTGGTCCACATCTGCAATATGAATCTGAGCCGATGCTGTTTCCACATAGGCTACACTGGTGTGGCCAGAATCTGTGATGCATGTCTGAGCCGATTGTATTTAAAAAAGGGCTAAAAACTGCTCTGGCCCATATCTGCAAAATGGATTTGAGCCAACACTGTTTTGACAGAGACTACCTGATGTGGACCACATCCGAAATACTTTTCTCAAATTGTGTGAAGAACTCCGTGGAATAAAAATTTTCAAAATACCATAATGTCTGTAATTTTTTTTTCTATCTAGAGAATGAGATAAATGCATTGTCATTAAGCTGAGCAATATTATCAGTGTTTGAAAATTATACACAACATTTTGTGATGCTATAAAGTCCGTTACAGCACAGGTCTGTTTGAGCTCCGTTTTAGGTCCGTTTTACGACAGCGCCAAAAGTGCCAAGTGACCGTTGGGTCTCGCTTGACTGTCGTCTTGCAGATACGGCCCACATCCGTACTACGGACTTCAGCCAGAAGCGCCAAATAAAAACATATCATCAAACCAGCTCTGTCAACGCAGATTTATCTGGACCAGCTAGCTACCACACGTAAGTTTTTATGTGTTTGTTCTATGTATTTATAACGTACATCTATTTGTATGCGTTTATTCTAATTTACGGTCTATTACTTAAACGTGCAAGTGAAATGCTGTTTGCTTTGTAGATAGGTGTTACCGGCTGGTATTTGCCAGACAGTAAAAAAAAAAGTTATTTGCGCACCATAAGGAGTCTGTGTTAGCCGTTTGATGTTAAAGCCGCATCTATTACTCTTGTGTTTTCAGTGGATTTCTGTCATTTGTGACGTTTGTTATTTCTTATTTTCACGTTTAATCAAATGTCTACCTTAAACCAGAGCTACAAATGCTTCAAGTAACACTTATGGAGAAACGTTTGAGGTTTAGAAGCCCATAGTCTCTTTAAGAGGGGAAACGGCACAGGTAGGCTAATATCTTTGGTCTTACCTGCATCTCATTTAGTTTGTAATGACTTTCAACCCGGTGTGCAGCCACTTGGTAAGAAGCTCTCTTAATTTCAAATGTTTTCTTGTCTGCTTTTATGATGTAGGCTACGCTTCATGTTGTCTGCCCACATAGAAAAGTTCCACGGCATCACACACGTGGAAACGGCTACTTTCCTCCTGGATCGGTAAGCTAACTCTCTTGCATTTGGCTATGCTGTTGCCACGCTATGTTGTCACATAATAAATAAAATTAAGGAAGACAACAACTTACAACATACGTTTCATTTCTTTTTCCAGATGCTGAAAACATGATGTTAGCCTGTGCGTTTTTTAACCATTAATTCTGTGTTTGTTGTTCACTGTGTTAATTGTTGACTTTGTTCTTTTTTTATAATTAAATAAATTAATTTTTGGTCATTAATTCTGTGTTTGTTGTTCACTGTGTTCTGTGTTAATTGTTGACTGTGTTCTTTTTTTAATAATTAAATCAATGAATTCATGGTCATTAATTCTTTGTTTGTTAACTTTGTTCACGTTGTTTTAGTATGCGTTTTAATCATTAAAACGATTTATTGTTAGCTATAGCATTGCTACAACTTAAACCTGCAGCCTTTTTCAAGTCAAGTCAAGCTTTTTATTTATAGTAAGGCCTTGTAGTGAAAATGTTTTTCTGGACTGTGAAAAATGTAGGCCAATGCAGCATAGGTTACTATGATACCCTAACTGACAAAAAATCCAAAAAATAAGGCAAAAGGGCAATCCAGGGGTGATTTAAGAGGAATCGTAACACATCCTGCACAGCTCCGGCCGACTCTACCGTTTGGCGGTTGCTTTTCTGTTCCGTTACAGCATCCAGTGACTATCTGGGGAGGAGAAACCCAGTAATGGCAGGAGGTTCTGCTCAGGCAGGTTTTTGCCATTATTCTGTTTTTTGGGTGACAGGCCTGGGTTTCTGTGGTGATGATGCATTACTTGGATCAACACTCGGTGGTAACTTTTTGGGGATTTTTGAACTTATTTTGGCAGCACATCATGGAGGACCGAGTCAAACCTAAGGATGCACCGACATATAAATTTGCGCCAATACCGTTATTTGATAATATTATTGCTGTTATGGCCAATAATCTATATTTACAATGTTATAAATATTACATAAATCTCTAACAAAGATGGAAATAAATAAATAATAAATAAATAAAATAAATAATATTGGCTCCTTTTTTCTTATCGGACCGATACCAATATGTAAAAAAATGACTAATATCGGCCAATATCTGTGTTGTTGCCAATATATTGTGCATTCCTAGACAAAAGCCATGTTCTCATGGTTGTATTTATGAGAAACCGGAAGTAGGAGAGAAACATGGGTTCCTAGAGACAGATACAGCTTTAATAAACACATTATTTTGTAAAAGGAAAGCATTTTTTTATTTTGCATTTATTTTTTATATATGATCAAATGCTTTAAAGCAGGGGTTGGCAACCCTGGGCACTCGTGGCACGTGAAGGGTTAACTGATGGCACAGCACGCAGTGTAACAATATGAGAAGGTATATTTAAAAAACATCAGCCTGTCCACCAGCCCACATCCCAAATTACCCTGCAAGACAAATTAGTTGCGCCTCCTTAAAATCAAATCTTAGCTAACAACTCCACCTACCGGATCAACTTGTAATTGTCTAAAAATCACTTAACCCAGTGGTCCCCAACCCCCGGGCCGTGGCCAGGCAGGCTACCGGTCCGTGGGTCATGTGATACCGGGCCGCGGGCCACACATACAGAATAAATAACTTCCAGTATTTGCATTTTATTTATTATCTGAGGGTGACCGCTGTTTTGTTTTGAAAAATGACCGGATATCCCCGTTACATAGCTCAGTCTTGACACGTCAAGAGGCTTGTAATAGCCACGTGACAGTTACCACTAAAATTAATCCCACAAGCTAGCAAGATGGATAGAATTTTTTTTAATCTCGATCGTTTCTTTGAAAAGGGGAAAAGGGCCAAGGCTCTCACTGATTCAGCGATGTGGCGAGTTAGATTTTTCATGCACTTTGTATTTGTTTTGTGTTAAATCTTGAATGATTAAAGTTATGTTTACATGTTACCATGGTGACCAGAGACCGTTAGGGGGCTAAGTGTTACTCGTGTTATGTTGTCTGCTCGATGTTAGGAGGACGCTGTTAATAAAGCTGCAAATACACATTGGATTTCTGTCTATTGTTACAATTTTAAAAATAACCTGTTTTTATACGTCCGTTATCATTTATCCGTCACACCTTAAAGGCCGGTCCGTGAATATATTGTCTGGTCCGTGGCGAAAAAAAGGTTGGGGACCACTGACTTAACCTAGCGCTGAAGACAATGCTAGCTAGTCAGTCGTGTAGGCTAAAATATGGTGTCAAAGCGACCAAAAAAAGATAATTCTCTGCCTTTTATGACTGCTTGGACTGAAGACTGGGGTTTTGTGCAGCAGAAAGATCGTGCTGTATGTGCCCTGTGCCTCGAGACTGTCGTTTGCCGGACCTCCAGAGTTAAACGGCCTTTTGAAACGAAACATCAAAATACTTTCAAGGATGAAGGCTGAATCAATGACACGTGCGGTGTCAAGATATGAGAAGCAAGCAAGTACTCTCAAAGTTTTTACATCTGCTAAACATCATGGAACTAAAGCAAGTTTTCAGATTGCACACTGTATTGCTAAACACGGAAAGCCTTTTCAGATGGAGACTATATTAAGGAGACGTTTCTCTGTTGTGCAGAAGCGTTGTTTAATGGGCTTCCAAACAAAGATGCAATTAAATCAAGGATACCAAACATACCTTTGTTAGCAAGAACTGTGGAACGACGCATACTGGAAATGGGTGACAATGTCAGAGCCCAGCAAACGGCTGGTTTGACAGAAGCCCAGGTGTTTAGCGTGGCTCTGGATGAAAGCATTGACATCAACGATGTTCCACGCTTGGCTGTCATGGTAACTTACTGTGATGTGGTGGTACAAGAGGAACTGTTCTGCTTAACTCCGATGCCTGAAACGACCCGAGGTGAGGATATTGCCAAGGTTTTTAAAGTTTTGAGGAGCGAGGCATTGACATCACAAAGATTTTTACCGTGACAACTGACTGTGCGCCAGCAATGGTTGGAAAACACAGAGGGGCTGTCGCTTTAATTGAGGAACAAGTTGGCCATCCCATCATGAAACTGCACTGTATAATACACCAAGAAAACCTCTGTGCTAAGATGTCCAATTCAGATCTTAATGAGGTCATGACCACAGTGGAAAAATTGTTAACTTCATAGTTAAGCGATCCGCTTTAACTCACCTCCAATTCCAGTCTCTGCTGGAGGAGATGGACAGCTCATGCAAGGACATCCCTCTCCACTGTGCTGTTAGATGGCTCAGCTTTGGAAAGGTTCTGGAACGATTTGTGGATTGTTTTGATGTGGTGAAAACATTCCTGGCAGAAAAAGGGCAAAGCTATCCAGAACTCGAAGATGAGAGGTGGGTTGTAAAATTGTTGTTTCTCGCAGATATAACTGCGCACCTCAACAAGCTTAATCTCAAGCTCCAAGGAGCAGAACAAACCGTTTTAGACATGCGCGACACATCACACAGCTCTCTGAGGCCCTTTGAACGAATGGGAAGCTATGTTCAAAGGGCCTCAGAGAGCTGTCCGCCCAGTACAGTATCAGCACCACGGAAATACACGGATACATCCGAGGACTCGAGACAGAATTCGCAACGCGTTTTCAGGACTTTCAGCTGAATTGACCACTGTTTTCCTTTCTAATCAAACCAGAAAGCTTTAATGTCCAGCTGGATCTGTCGCTCTTCAACTGGCTGAATATAGAGGGCATGGAAATGCAGCTGATTGATCTGAAAAGCTCGACTGAACTTCTGAGTTTGCAGAACTACGACTGCAGCTGGGATCCACAGCTGTGCGTGATCACGGAGCCTGCATTTTCACCTGTTGGGAATCACTACCAGAGAACTTTAACTGTCTTAAGAACATTGCACAGGCCTTATTGACAGGCAAACCCACAGAAGGGCAGCACTGGAAAGCTCAGAAGCAAAAGAACTGAAAGAGCGCTGAGAGACAGATGAGGAGAGGCAGGAAAGAAAAAATAACAGTATGAGTGAGTTTTGATTGTGATTAAGTTATGGAACAATCTGAATTGTAGTTCTGGCCTGGTGGAGGTGAGATCAAGCAGGATGTGTTTACATAGGCAAGGGAGTGACACCACTGTGTAGTGTCTTGATATTGTTGCCCTCAGTTGGGAACTGTAGTTTTACAAGAATGTGGGGAAAGTTTAAATTATTTAACTTTTTTTGGTGGGAGGGGGCCTTTAAACACTTTGTGCCCAGGTGCCTCTGCTATCATAATCCGGCCCTGGACAGTCAGTGCGTTTACATGCAGCAATAGAAAGCCAAATGATTGCTTTAGTCCAACTGAAATCAGACTTTTGAAATGCATGTGTACACCTTAGTCAAACCGAACTAGAGTTAGAGTAATTGGACTAAGGCACCCACATAATGCGACTGGAAATTCAGATTTCTCTGCAAGGAACTCCAACCCTTCCTCAGGCGAGTTTTTCACGAGAAGTGACAAGACCTTGGAAGTGGTAATAAAAGCTGTTGTAACACAATCAACAGTACAGTACTTATAAAATGTACTGTGCTGCAGTGTTGTTGTCTATTTTTTTGCTAATTGTGCATATCCCGCTTTTATTCCGCCTGCTTCATTGCTGTCAGCCTTTGTTTACAATCTGTGTGACTTCAACGTTAGAGGGCCCATGTCGCCACCTAGGGTGGCGAATGAACTTCATGCAATAATTACATTTTCTGAGTAACATGTAAACCGGAATAGTCTTCCATTCTGGTTAAGCTATTAGTCCCATTTTTGACAATAGCTTGATTTAGATGTGCATGCAAACGTATTGACTGATCAGTTGAATAATATAAATGATCTCTGCCTTTGTCCCCACAGACCTCCAAAAGTCATGTCTCTCCTTTGAGGAGGAGGAGGATGCTTCAGCCATCCAACAGGTCTGTAACAAGAGAAGGAGGTCCAGTCATGATCAGGAAGAAGCAGAATCTCAGTGGAGTGAAGAGGAACAGCTAGCACCAGAACCTTCACTGATTGAAGAAAATGGGGAACTAAAACCTCCATGTATTAAAGAGGAAGACGAGGAACCAGAACCTCCATGTATTAAAGAGGAAGACGAGGAACCAGAACCTCCATGTATTAAAGAGGAAGACGAGGAACCAGAACCTCCATGTATTAAAGAGGAAGACGAGGAACCAGAACCTCCATGTATTAAAGAGGAAGACGAGGAACCAGAACCTCCATGTATTAAAGAGGAAGACGAGGAACCAGAACCTCCATGTATTAAAGAGGAAGACGAGGAACCAGAACCTCCATGTATTAAAGAGGAAGACGAGGAACCAAAATCTCTGTGTATTAAGGAGGAAGAGGAGGACCCGGAACCTGCATGTATTAAAGAGGAAGAGGAGGTACCAGAATCTCCATGGATTAAGGAGGAAGAGGAGGACCCAGAACCTCCGTGGATTAAAGAGGAAGACCCAGAAGCTCCACTGTTTAAAGAACTGGAGGAGCCAGAATGTCCACTGATAGACACAAAAAATAAGGAACCACATTCTTTGGTATTTCAACACGAACAGCAGGAACCAGAACATTTAGCAACTAAACAGTACCAGAGGGACTTCTCCAGCAGTCAGGAGGGAGAGCAGCTTGTCCAGAAGGAGTCCATTGCTTTGATGGAGACTTCTTCTCTTCAGGAAGGGAATTTGAGTGAAGGAGAACCAAGAACTCAGCAGCTTTCCTTCCCGATCTATCCTGTAGTTGAGAGCATAAATCAGGAAGGAAGCAGCTCCACTGTTTCAGAGAGTCAGTATCACAATAACAAAAAGAAAAGGTCTTTCAAATGTGATATTTGTGGAAGATGTTGTGAAAGTCAGTATAACTTAGAAAATCATTACAGAGCCCACACTAAAGAGAAACCTTTTTCATGCCAATCATGTGGAAAAAGTTTCACTCGAATTGATAATTTAAATGTCCACAAGAAAATTCATACAGGTGAGAGGCCTTTTATGTGTGGAACATGTGGGAAATCTTTTCTAGTGAATGGGGCTTTGAATGTTCACATGAGAACACATAAAGGCGAGAGGCCTTTTTCTTGTGAAACATGTGGAAAAGCTTTCATACATCATAGAGATTTGAATGTTCACATGAGAACACACACTGGTGAGAGGCCTTTTTCTTGTGAAACATGTGGAAAGTCTTATACACACAGAACTAGTTTGAATGTTCACATGCGAACACACACAGGTGAGAGGCCTTTTTCTTGTGAAACATGTGGAAAATCTTTCCTAACAAATGGGACTTTGAATGTTCACATGAGAACACACACAGGTGAGAGACCTTTTTCTTGTGGAACGTGTGGAAAATCTTTCATACATTGTAGGGATTTGAATGTTCACATGAGAACGCACACAGGTGAGAGGCCTTTTTCTTGTAAAACATGTGGGAAATCTTTCCTAACAAATGGGAATTTGAATGTTCACATTAGAATACACACAGGTGAGAAACCTTTTTCATGCCAATCATGCGGAAAAAGTTTTTCTCAAATTAGTCAGTTAAATTTCCACAAGACAGTTCATACAGGTGAAAAACCTTTTTCATGCCAATCATGCGGAAAAGGTTTCTTTCAAATTAGTCAGTTAAAGCTCCACAACAAAATTCATACAGATAAGAGGGGTCTTTCATGTGAAATATGTAGAAAAAGTTTCATTCATTCTGGTAAACTGAATCTCCACATGAAGCAAAAACACAAAAGTGTGAAGCAGTCATTTAACTCTTACACAGATTTACTATTATAAATCGTTAAACTTTTCATTGTAGTTTTTTTGGGGGGCAAAATATGTTAGAAAATAAAAACACTAATTTTTTTGAAACATGCTTAGGAGGGAAGGTGAGATATTGGGTCTATCAGAACTTTTTAACCAGGAAACCTCTTTGGGTTTGCCGCTTGGACCTCATGGACAAACAACTTCTTAGAAACTACTCTCGATTCCCGCCTAGTTGGGATATACTTATTCATGTTTTGTTTTTTTCTTAGAGCATATCTGGAAAATATTTCAAAGAAAATGCTGGTTGGGAAGCTTAAATACCTAGGCACCATGTTAGGATGTTAGCGTTTGCGGTTGTATCAAGACCAGTGTTAATGCAGTTTCCACTGTTAATACATATTAAGGTACATTTGCTTTTTGAGCTATTAAAATATGCAAATAACATTTTTAGAGTCTACATTCTTCTTTCTACTATTTGCTGCAGAGAGCTGTCATGGGAATATTTCAAAGTAATGTGAATTAACTGATTAGTTACACATTGGTAAATGCATCTAGGGAATATTTTATGTAGAGATCATCAGAGTGTTTAAACGTCAGTGATGAACAGATTTAAGCAGGAGGCCCTCTGACCTCACTCTCTTTTGCTCTGCAGTGTAAAGTGTTTTTAACCTTGGGACTAGACATCAAGATGGTGTAAGAGGGACTGAGGACAATAATATTGGATTACTTTATATCACAAGACTTAAGGAATAGGAGGGTGCAGAAGAGTTCAAGCATTGCCCAGTTCTGGAGCCCTCTATGATGATTCTGGCCGATTTTCTTATTATATATCAAAAAACACCTAAGACACCGAAGTCTCATCCTTGTTAAAAGAAGAAGATCATCTTCTTACACAACAGTCATGGCGCCCAATGTGCTCTCAGCGTGCAGGAGAGGGCTTGCAAGGACGACTTTTTTCTCTGTCTTCTCTCCAGGCCTCTGGAGCTGGAAGAGCAGCTGGCACTATCTTTTTGTTTTTGCAGCCTGCCAGCTGCCTGAGAATGACAACACACCGGGTGAGACTCAGTCATGATAACTGATAAGAATAGCAAATAGGGAAAGATAGGAGAAGGTGAAAGGCATGGGTTTTGTTTCGTTTTTGTTCCTTTATAGTTTTTTTTCTCAAACGGGGGAGGTTTAGGTGTCAAAACAGTAAGCGGGCTTAACAGCCGATAAGAAGAGAAATTTAAAGCCCGAACATTTAGGATTTTTCTTTGATGTGTCATTCTCTATGGGGATGGCTAGCGTGACGTCCCAATATCACTTCCGTGTCCAATCCGCTGTTGCTCCTAATGTAAACAGAATTGCAGTAGCCAAGGATCCGGTCTTCTTTTTTTTTACGGTTACATCTTATTTTGCTGACATCCCAAAGTCAGTGAAAAGGGGTCTGAACTACAACTCAGAGTTGTAAATGTTAGTGTGTTGTCAGGTGGAAGTCTGAAAGGAAAAGTACAGGCTTCAATGAAAAATAACATTTATGAGGTTGAGGTAATGTCCTGACTCTGACTCATCGAGCTCAAAATTCTATGGCTTTTTTTGCTTTAAACATAAAACAAAATTGTTAATCAAATGTTTAGCGGTCGCCCTTTACCATAAAAAGATTGTACATTTGTCACGGTTCAAACTTTACAAGTGTTTATTAGCTAGCGCTAGCTTGCTAACATAAGGCTTTCAGCCACCAAGCTAACTTTACTGTACAAGTGTAACGTTAACTATTGTACTTTATCTCTTACCTCATAAATCTCTTAATTTTTTTTTTATCTCCTAAATTATAACTATGATTCCCGTAATTACTTTTTTTTTGTAAATGAGTTTAATTTTGTAAAATATGACTTCATAAATAATTAGCTACTTGATTTTCATAAATATGATTTTAAACTCAGAATTACATTAAACTAGTAAATGACAACTTCATTCCCATAAATATTGACTTTTAACTCTTATGTGGCCACTCCATCCTAACAGCAACTGGTAATGTTATCTCAGCTAATGTTTAGTGCAAATACTGGCACTAGCCCACACTTTGTATGTATTTTTCATAATTAGAGATCCAGCTTACCGTATCAGTTTAAGCCATCTCCTCTTCTCGTTTTCTTCCAGAGGAAAGCGGTAGTAACATATTTTATTGGCCTCATTTCTGTTGTTGCAACATGGGACACAACATTGCACCATTGTTACCGCGATTTGGTTTGGACACGGAAGTGACATTTTCGGCTACAATGACGTAGCCACTAGCAATCCCCATAGCTGTCTAATAACTGTAGAACAGGCTGAATGAGAGAGGCCTTTATCCAGAGAAGTCCCCTTGGGACTCCTGTTCCGGTCTGTGGACAACTTAGCCCTATCTCCTATGCAACAGACTTGGCACGCCACTCTGAAAGTAGCCAAGCTCCCGCAGTTATTGGGAGGCACACCTGTCTTGCTGAGTGATGGTCAGAGATAGAAGGCAGCTCCGACCAGTCTGCAGCTGGCTGCAGAGGGGGCCACCTTCAGCGTGTGCTTGTGACAGTTTGAGAACAAGGAGCTGACAGGGACACTCATCTTGCCGCACAGTGTTTGATACCAGTATCACTTGAGAGAGGGGGGGCTCTGAAACTCATCTAGAGGGGTGCAGAGACCTCCAGGCGGGATGTGGACGAGTATTTGGAAATTCCCCATCAGCCTGAAATTCAGAATTAGACGTAAAATAAAGAATAAACTTTACACTGCTCATTGCTAAGAGGAATGGCTTGCTGAACTGACACAAATTAAGATTTTGCTCAGAGGTCACATACAACCACTTGGGGGGAAATTGAGATTTTTTTTCTCCAACTATGCTTCAAGCAAGTAAGGAGAAGGGGGACCTGGCTACACCCTCTTTGCTGCCACATTTAAACTCCTGTTTCCTGATTTTAAAATTAGAGTAAATGTAGTTGTGTAGATTTTTACCTTTCAATCTATCCTCAATCCAGGCAAAATGCAGAAAAGGCAATAGTTTAGCATGCCAAGAGAGTGTGGAGAGCAGCTGGGTGAAGATGTATGGGTTTGGTTAGATTAGAGGAAAGTGACCTTGCAACAAGCGGGCCAGCTCACATGTTTTGATTTTGTGTTTTTTACCTTTAATTATCAAGTCTAGATTCATGGTGCTGCATTAGAGAGAAAATAAATTTAATTCAGATAAATTCCTGAAGCTTCAGCAAATTTGACGATTTGGATCTGAAAAGAGTCAAATGAGAGGTGGATCTGTGAGAAAGAAAATGATTGATTGGACAGTGTTACACTGCAAGGTCTCCTGAGCCGGTTTAAGGCATACGCTAGTTAAGCAGCTGGTTAGGCCCTGTTATGGGAAGAAAATATCTTCTTCCTTCCATATGGATGAGGCTGGAGTCTGCTTCAGCGCTTCTCATATTTTTTACGGCCAGCCTTGAACATATATACAGGTCCTTCTCAAAGAATTAGCATATTGTGATAAAGTTCATTCTTTTCCATAATGTAATGATAAAAATTAAACTTTCATATATTTTAGATTCATTGCACACCAACTGAAATATTTTTGGTCTTTTATTGTTTTAAAACTGATGATTTTGGCATCCAGCTCATGAAAACCCAAAATTCCTATCTCAAAAAATTAGCATATTTCATCCGACCAATAAAAGAAAAGTGTTTTTAATACAAAAAAAGTCAACCTTCAAATAATTATGTTGAGTTATGCACTCAATACTTGGTTGGGAATCCTTTTGCAGAAATGACTGCTTCAATGCGGCGTGGCATGGAGGCAATCAGCCTGTGGCACTGCTGAGGTGTTATGGAGGCCCAGGATGCTTCGATAGCGGCCTGAAACTCATCCAGAGTGTTGGGTCTTGTGTCTCTCAACTTCCTCTTCACAATATCCCACAGATTCTCTATGGGGTTCAGGTCAGGAGAGTTGGCAGGCCAATTGAGCACAGTAATACCATGGTCAGTAAATCATTTACCAGTGGTTTTGGCACTGTGAGCAGGTGCCAGGTCGTGCTGAAAAATGAAATCTTCATCTCCATAAAGCTTTTCAGTAGATGGAAGCATGAAGTGCTCCAAAATCTCCTGATAGCTAGCTGCATTGACCCTGCCCTTGATAAAACACAGTGGACCAACACCAGCAGCTGACATGGCACCCCAGACCATCACTGACTGTGGGTACTTGACACTGGACTTCAGGCATTTTGGCATTTCCTTCTCCCCAGTCTTCCTCCAGACTCTGGCACCTTGATTTCTGAATGACATGCAAAATTTGCTTTCATCCGAAAAAAGTACTTTGGACCACTGAGCAACAGGCCAGTGCTGCTTCTCTGTAGCCCAGGTCAGGCTCTTCCGCTGCTTTTTCTGGTTCAAAAGTGGCTTGTAGCCCATTTCCTGCACACGACTGTGCACGGTGGCTCTGGATGTTTCTACTCCAGACTCAGTCCACTGCTTCCGCAGGTCCCCCAAGGTCTGGAATCAGTCCTTCTCCACAATCTTCCTCAGGGTCCGGTCACCTCTTCTGGTTGTACAGACTTCCCACTGAGGTGCCTTGATACAGAACTCTGGGAACAGCCTATTCGTTCAGAAACTTTTTTCTGTGTCTTACCCTCTTGCTTGAGGGTGTCAATGATGGCCTTCTGGGCAGCAGTCAGGTCGGCAGTCTTACCCATGATTGCCGTTTTGAGTAATGAACCAGGCTGGGAGTTTTTAAAAGCCTCAGGAATCTTTTGCAGGTGTTTAGAGCTAATTAGTTGATTCAGATGATTAGGTTAATAGCTCGTTTAGAGAACCTTTTCATGAATCAATTAAACCTGTCTGATAATTTTCTCATTGGCTAAGCAGCTGAGGGCATTGTTAATCACTTTCAGCTGTATTGGTGTTCATGGACTTAACAGGTGCACTACAGTGGCAACAATTAGAAAACCCTCAAAACAGGTATGGTTTTACATGTGGAGGTCATTTCAAGTTCCTCCCTCTTGGTCTTTTTTGGCTGGTTTTCCACTCGTGCTGGTTTTGGCTTGAGTAATTATCTCTACTGGCAGTATGAGGCGATTCCCTAACCCTACAGAAGTTGCACAGGTTGTCCAACTTCTCCAGGATGGCACATCCACACGTGCTGCAGCAAGAAGGTTTAATGTGTCTCCCAGCACAATCTCCAGAACATGGAGATTTCAGGAGACTGGTGGTTATTCTCGGAGAGCTGGACAGGGCCGTAGAAGGTCCTCAATCCATCAGCACGACCGATACCTGCTCCTTTGTGCAAGGCGGAACAGGCTGAGCACTGCTCGTGCCCTACAGAATGATCTCCAGAGGGCCACTGGTGTAAATGTCTCTACCCAAACAATCAGGAACAGACTTCATGAAGATGGCCTGAGGGCCCGACGTCCTGTTGTGGGCCCTGTGCTCACTGCCCAGCAATGTGGCGATCGACTGGCATTTGCTCAAGAACACCAGAATTGGCAAGTCCGCCACTGGCGCCCTGTACTTTTTACAGACGAGAGCAGGTTCACCCTGAGCACCTGTGATAGACGTGAAAGAGTCTGGAGAAGACAAGGAGAACGTTATGCTGCCTGCAACGTTGTTCAACATGACAGGTTTGGTGGTGGGTCAGTGATGGTCTGGGGAGGCATATCCATGGAGGGACGCACAGACCTCTACTGCCTAGGAAATGGTGCTCTGACTGCCATAAGGTATCGAGATGAAATCCTTGAACCCATTGTCAGACCCTGCGCTGGTGCAGTAGGTCCTGGTTTCCTCCTAATGCACGACAATGTCCGGCCTCATGTGGCAAGAGTATGCAGGCAGTACCTGGAGGATGAAGGAATTAAAACCATTGAATGGCCTTCACGATCCCCTGACTTAAACCCAATAGAACATCTGTGGGACATTATGTTTTGGTCCTTTAGGTGCCGCCAGGTTGCTCCTCAGACTGTACAACAGCTCAGGGATGCCCTCACACAGATCTGGGAGGAAATGCCACAAGACACCATCCGTCGTCTCATTGGGAGCGTGCCCCGACGTTGTCAAGCATGCATACAAGCTCGTGGGGGCCACACAAGATACTGAAAGGCATTTTGTGTTGCAGAAATTAAGTTTTTGAAAAAATGGACTAGCCTGCCACATCTTCATTTCACTCTGATTTTAGGGTGTCTACACAATTGGGCCCTCTGTAGGCTGAAAACTTTTATTTCCATTAAAAGACTTGGCATCCTTTTGTTCCTAAGACATTGCCCTGTCGTTATTTGTATAGATATCCAACTTCATATTGAGATCTGATGTATCTAATGTGGTTGTTTAAAGTGCTCCTTTAATTTTTGTGAGCAGTGTATATACAGAAAACCGGATTAGGTGTGGCTCCCTATGAGGTTGTGAAGCCAGAGGGTCTCAAAATCCTCCCCAAAAAGTGGACGTAAAAAGGCAGACAGTTAAATTTTCTTTGGGAGTAAGTTTGCCTCCAAAGTTTTTATTCCATTGCTCATTCTCCATAAATCTTAGTTCAAGTAAATCTCTATGGTCAGAGAAGGAGTTCCTCCACATCACAACAATGCAATCTTTAAATGCAAGTAGAAAAAAACACACCTGCAAAAAATCAGTTAAAACCTTCAGTGATCAAATAATCAAACACAAAACATAAATGAAAAAACATCCAAATAATTTGGTCCAATGGACCTCTAACATGATGACCATACAGGAGTTGAAAAGGAGAAAGTCCCGTAGATACTTGTGGAACCTCTCTGTATGCAAACAACAAGAATGGAAGTTAGCGGTCCCAATTTTTTCACGAGTCTTTAACAAATTTCCTCAGCATAGACTTCAAAGTTTTGCTAAACCTTTCGACTCAACCATCGGTTTGTGGATGGTAAGGGCTGGTTCGAATCCCTGTATTCCCAAGATGATTATAGACCTCCTTCAACAACTTAGATGGAAGACATAAAAACATGGATGACCCTAAACTTTTTGCTTTTAAATTCTGACAAGACAGAGGTGGCTGTCTTTGGACCAGAAGTTCTAAAACAGAAACTGATTAGTCAATCATTTCATCTGGATGGTATTAAATTGGCCCCCAGTAATAACGTAAAGAACCTCGGCGTTATTTTTGACCAAGACTTGACATTTAAATCCCATATTAAACGGGTTTCTAGGATTTCTTTCTTTCACCTCCGGAATATTGCTAAAATTAGAAACATCCTGTCCAGGAGTGATGCTGAGAAACTAGTCCATGCATTTGTTACCTCAAGGCTGGACTACTGTAATTCTTTACTATCAGGTAGTCCACAAAATGCCATTAAAAGCCTTCAGTTGATCCAAAATGCGGCAGCAAGAGTTCTGATGAATATTAAAAAGAGAGATCACATTTCTCCTGTTTTAGCTTCCCTTCAATGGCTCCCTGTTAAATCCAGAATAGAATTTAAGATCCTTCTTCTCACATACAAAGCCCTTAATAATCAAGCTCCATCATACATCAGAGATCTAATTGTTCCTTATGTTCCTAACAGAGCCCTTCGCTCTCAGACTGCAGGTTTACTTGTAATTCCTAGGATTTCTAAAAGTAGAATTGGAGGCAGATCTTTTAGTTATCAGGCTCCTCTCCTGTGGAACCAGCTCCCAGCTTTAGTCCGTGAGGCAGACACTCTGTTTACTTTTAAGGCCAGGCTTAAAACTTTCCTTTTTGATCAAGCTTATAGTTAGAGTGGCTTAGGTCATCCTGAGCTAGCTCTGTAGTTATGCTGCTATAGGCTTAGGCTGCTGGAGGACAGACTTACCAATTTTCTTCACTCTGCTACTTTCTTTTCTCCTACTACTCTCCAGTTGTATTACAGTACATTCTGTTATTTCGACTGTTAACTTTGTGTTCTCAGTGTTTTTCTCTCCATAGAAGCTACACCTGGTCTCGTATCCTGCTTGGCTTCAATGCCCTGTTGGATGGGGGGCATCGACTGGGATGATGCTCCCAGTAACTGAACATCCACTGTGTCCTGTTATCAACTTTTTACTTTCTGTAACATATAAAGTTCTCTTATATCAGATCTTCTGTTATTTCTGTGTCTCTGCTCTGTCTTCTCAAACCCCCAGACGGCCGTGGCAGATGGCCGCTCCTACTGAGCCTGATTCTGTTGGAGGTTTCTTCCTGTTAAAGGGGAGTTTTTCCTCTCCACCGTCGCTACATGCTTGCTCAGTATGAGGGATTGCTGAAGGATTGCTGTGGTTGGAAAGTCTGCCCAACCTCACGCCAATGACTGACGCAATCTGCTGGGATTCCTTAAATAGGAAACTTTTTAACTCATTGGAATGCTTGTATAAATGTATTCAAATGACTTCTTGTTAAGTGTCTTGAGATTACATCTGTTGTGAATTGGCGCTAAATAAATAAACTGAATTGAATTGAATTGAATAGATGTAAAGTTGGTACCCTGATCTGTTAAGATTTTTCTCGGAACCCCCACCCTTGAAAACATCTGTATTTAGACAACTGGCAATCTGTCGAGCTATCACCTTCTTTAAAGGACAGGCCTCAGGATATCGGTTTGCGTAGTCACATGCAACTAGGATATACTTATGACCAGAACTACTTTTCTCAAATGGACCTAGAATGTCCATGGCGACATGTGAGAAAGTTTCATCAATCACAGGCCTAGGAATGAGTGGAGCTCTTTCACCTACCTGGCGCTGTTAACTGGCATTGAGGGCATGCCCTACAATACTGAACATTATCTGCAAACTGTTGTGGCCAAAATAAACGAGAGACCATTCTATAAAAGGTTTTATGATGTCCCAAATGACCTGACCACGGGATTGAATGTGCCATCTTCAAGACCACAGACCTTAATCTCTTGGGAATTACCAGCTTGTCCCCCACCTTGCTGCGACGGTACAGACGTTCATTCTTTAAAATGAAAACCTCCCGTGCGCCGTATGAAAGCTGTGTCAAATGTGAAACACACTTAGCCAAAAGAGGTGTTAAAGAGGGGTCTTTGTTTTGAAGCTGAACAATGTTGCCTGGCACCACCTGCAGCTGATCCAGCTCTGGTTCCGGAAGTAACTCACTAACCTTTGTTCCCTTTACTTTTCATTGTCTCCTTAGCCTTCTGTTTATCTTTACAGGATTCTTTTTCAAAGCTTCCACCTCAGGAATTCCCTCCTCGGCAAAAGGTATCTCATCCCAACTTGGGTCTGACTGTGATTCTCTAGATTTAGACCTAGTGACCGATACCAGACCTTCACATTGACTCATGAGTGTCTTCCCTATTTTCTTTAATAAATCACCAAGGATTGGCATATCTCGGCCTAACACAACCTGATACGGTAGTTCGTCCAGAACTCCCACTGTTAGTGAAAATTCCTAATCATTAGGTACATTTGCAATGGGGTAGTCAACATTATCCCCATGCACACACCAAACTTGGACTTTACTACAGAATGTGGCATCTCTAGGGATACAAACCTGCTTGACCAAAGTATGATTACTGCCTGAGTCTAATAAAGTAACACAAGGGTTTCCCCTAATCAGAACTGTAATTGTATACTCTTGACCACTAGAGGGTGCAACAGACTCATCTTCTGGCAGATCAGAACCCTCTGGTGAAAAACACACTGATTCTGGCAGTTTGCTTTAACATGACCCATTTGACCACATGCATGACACACCAACACATTCTTAGGTTTAAATTCCTTCATATGGTTATGGCTAGTACTTGGAGAACCCAGTTTAGACCCTTTAGCTCTAAAACCATTTCCACCCTTAAATGGACTGTAGTCTTATATACCCTTTCTGTGGGAGTCAAGCTTCAGCCAGAAGAGGTGGGGTTGCACTTCAAATATTCAGGTCTGAAGATCAGGATTTAGAAGTCACAGGAAATGTTCTATTACTATGGCATCACCTATCTAATCCTTCGTCTCCTTCTTCGGTGCCATCCACTTCTCATACAAATCCTTCAGATGTGTCCGCAACTCCTTGGGTGTCCCGCCTTCCGTCACTGCCATCGCCCGGAATCTTGATTGGTAAGTCTGCATTAATTTCAAAATTTTCGAGAACAGCAGATTTGATTTTATCATAGTCCATTATATCTTCAGTGTCCATAGCAACGTACGCAGCACATGTCTTACCACTGGGAAGTGGAGCTAAATGCAATGCCCACTCTTCTCGTGGCCATCGACACCCTGTTGCAATCCGTTCAAAAGTGGTTAAATAATGTTCAATGTCCTCATCCTCACCATAAGGCTGCATCTTAGGGCCTTTCCAACCCTGTCCTCTCCCCGTGCTGGCCGATGGAAGAACCTGATGCCCCTCGGTAAGATCTCCTCCTAATTGATTAGGTTGCTGCACCGCTTGTCTCGCTGCAGGACTCGGAGGTACTCCAGACTCGTTAGCCGCACCCTCCAGCAACATCAGATGCTCCTGGCACTCAGTCTGAACCTCCTGCTGAAGTTGGACAAACTGGTGCTGCATTCTCTGCCACCGGTCATCCTGCCGTAGTCTGTCCTGCTCCAGTCGATCCTCTTGATCAGCTTGTCACTACATCAGGCCTTTTAATAAAGCCGTTGATTGAGCCAGCCTGGATGATGCTCTGGACAGCACTACCCAAAGCACTCTGCAGACCATCCTGTATGATGTTCCACTCTTCAACCAGAAGAGTCCAGCCATAGGTCTCAGTTGCAGCACTCCATCCAGATCCAGCAAAACTGCCAAAGACGTCCTGTTTCTTCATTTTAAGTTTGAAGGATGGTCTAGGAAGAGGTCCTCCATCCTCCTCCATGAAAAACTATCAATAGCTATACAATTCCTTCTGTAAATATTCTTTGTCTTCTAATTTTTTTTCATTCATTAGTTATTTCTAATTGTTCCAAGAGCCTAATTAATAATAAAACAGTTGATCAAATGAGTTAATGAGAATTAATTATTAGTTGTTCAATCAGTTTAATCATAACAAATAGCAAAAAACTAAATATCCAATGTGACAAGAAAAACTAAATTCAAACAGAAAACAGACTATACATCCTGTCCTTGTTCTCCTGGGCTCTCCTCTCATCAGCCTCCATTCACCGCCTGATGTACTAAACAGAGAAAATCACTGTTGACAAAAAGAACAACAGAAGCATTTAGGAAATGCACATTAATTAACTTGAGCAGTTTTTATCATAACCAAAATTATATCTTCATTCCACAGGTACATACCGTACTTTTCTTTTAATTGCCCCATGTGTTATTGGCCTGCAGGAGGATGACCTTCCCCTGCAGGTCCATCTTAACTAGGATTGTGCTCATAACACAGACAGAAAACAAGTGAGGATGGAAACATAACAACTGTGTTCATCCATGAATGCTAAACTACTATAGTTTTTACAGCAGAACACATGGGGAACTATACTCTACTGAGATCCCAGGTTCTACAGTGTTTGAGGGTTAATATAAGTGTACTGTAAGCATGGTGTGCAACTGAATTTATTCTTCAACCTACATGCTACGGTGACCTCTTTGCCCGGTCAAGTGGTTATAGTTTCTCTTAAAAGAAGCAATCATATCTTTGGCCCCTAAATTATATGAAAAAAAAGCTTAATTAGCAAAATTCAAACTTATAAGTGGCAACACATGAAGAAACATGAGAACACCATATGAGCTCCTTTAAGAGCGATGATTTTTTAAAGAAATATAATAACATGTCTAAGCAAAAGACAAAGGCTAACAACACAAACTTTAAACTTTTGTACCGCCAGATTTTAGCGTCATGTAAACGAATGGTGCAAACTAGGGTAACCTAGCGGTTTAAGCTAACATCTGCAGTTAGGCTATGGTTTGTTTACATGAAATAATACATAACTTAAACAATATTTAGAAATAATTGTATGCTTTTTAGGTGTTCGTTATGGATAAGTAATCTTTTCATTGATAAACGAGCCTGCAAATTTAGTTATGATGAACCACCTGTAAGGTCATAATATTAATGCAGTATATTAATTATCAGTAAAGTACAAAAATAACTTCATCCTGATTGTTTATTTGTGTGTCCCTCTCTTCAAAAACTCTAAACACACCTACAATTTATTAATTTTCCCTATAGCGTCTCATCTTCTTTAATCCTAGAAAACATGAAACCGGTATGAAACTCATACCATCCGCACAAAGTACATGCATTATTTTGTGGAAAATCTTATTTCACATATTAGTCTCTATTCCTCTAAAGTAAGAAGGCATGCATATTTTGGCAAGGCAAACTCTGACCTTCATTCAATCATGTTTTAACTTTTATTTACCAACTTTATGAAGTTTTTTATTTTTATCTATAACAGTTGCAAGAAATAGAACATTTATGCTCGTGCTTACTTTTTAATGTAAGACTAAAAACAGTGTTTCACAAAATATTCATACCCTTAGAAGTCGTTCAGTTGTTACAATATAACTACAAGTGTTATTGTATTTAAAGACATAGACCAACCCAAATGAGCGCATATCAGAACCAATAGTCATATTTATGCAGATTTTAAGTGGCATTTTTCCATACATTAAACAACACATTTCTGTATCTGAGTAAATAAAATATTCTAATTATAAAGTTCAACAATAACTAATTCTGCTGTTGTGTAGTGTAAATGAGTAGCAGGAAGGATTGCTTCTATAAAAGCAGGAACTTTGTTTAGATTGTGGCAATTGCCAAATATTGTTTTAAAAAAAAGTTTGTGTGCTCCTCAGGTGTGTCAAATTAAATTGTACATGCCTCTTAGCAGTCAACAGAGAGGATTCAGGACAAAGCACAGGTTGATGAGGAGAGGGCCGGAAGGAAAAAAACGCAAGCTGGGGACAGGTGTTAAGTCACCTCCGAAGCGCGGCCTTTTTTGGCATTTCTTTTGAGTCAGGGGGCAGGTTAAACTGGGGACTGTGCGTTAATCTGCGTTTGCTGCGGGAGGAGCGGGTTCCTGCTCCCAAACCTTGGATTTATCCTGTCGGTAAGAGAAATGACGGATGTTGGTGCGGAGGCCGATTGCAAACAGAGCTGGTAACTTGTATTGAAAGGGTAATACAATGAAATAATTTTGAAAACATTGAAATTGACTCTAGCTCCTTTCATGATTATTTGTGTAAAAGATTTCAGTTGGACCACATTGCTAATATTAATTTAAAGAACCCACCTGAGTCATGCTGTACTTTGTTTTTGCATGAGAACTTTGTAGTGTTTGAATAACTTACTCCTTGAAACCAATCTCTTGAAACCCTCAGATGAAGCAAACCGCTACAAGATGTCTTTAGAATAAGTTACCTTTTGGGAAATGTGCTTAAACTCCACCCACTGTGGGAGGAGAAGATGATGCTTATAAACGCAGGTGCACAGTGAAAATCTTTCAGTTTGTTTCATAACAACATTCTCTGCAACACTTGTTGGCTGCGCTAAAGCAAAGAATGACAGTGGTCTGTAGATCTGAGCTATGCCTCATGCGCTTTGGCTTCTGGTTCCGTCTGCGCCTCACTTACGAGCGCCCTGGCAGCCTCATCATTACCTTCAATATTTCTCTTGTTATGCGGAGCAGCAGAGGACAGAGGCTCCCTGCCATATTTTGTTTGATGTTACATTACAACATGAACCTGACTCAGAGGAGCACGGAGTGAACGTCACCATCAGATACTAATGCGCAGTCGCCTTGTGTGCCAAACAAAACGCCACGTCAACATTCAGCTGTGATCATATTGAAAATAAACAGCATACTTCAGCCCTCTGTCTCCAAATACCTAATGGCTTCCGTGCGTTCTGATGGAGCCGGAGAAACTGGATGAAAGCCCGACCCTGCACACAAAGTCCAACCTGAATTGCCCTCTGCGTCCCGTCGCAACGGAACCTGAAATGGGTCACAGTTTGTGTTGGACGCCCTGTCTGCTCCTTGTCACCTGCGCCTCTACAAAAAACGCGAACCATGATAACCCAACAGTACTCCACGATGTCTGTAGACGCTTGCGCCCATGTTGAGACGGCATTAAATCATGGGTGAATGAAACACTGGCTGCTCATCCACCACTGATCTTAAGCCTAGCAGCCCATCTCAATCATTTTGGAATTAGAAACTAATTCAGCTCTTTTCACTAAGAGCTGACATTTTTTACTGTAAAAACCCTTCAAGGTGGATCACCAAACAAAGATATGATGAATGTAAAAGATGTTGAATAAACTGTTATGATATAAAAAGGAACATGTCTTGTTTGTCATTCACATACAAAACTCCACCTGCCATCATACATAAGTGAGTGGACGGCAGGCTCAGTAGTACTGGGCTCCTTCCTCCCTTTTCTTTGTGAAGTTTGCATAACAGCAATTGGGTTGGAACCTGTGTCAACTCAGCTCCGGAGAATCTCTCTCTGCTGCTCCAAGCTGGAGCACTAGTTAAACACACTGGCCTGCAGTAGTTTAAATCAGTGGTAGACCTCAGAGGAGGATCAGCCAGCGAAGCATCCTTGGCAGCATATTCACTTCACCTCAGCTAAGAGGGAGGGTTTGTTCTTTATCAAGTTAATACTGTATAGCAAATAATATTTAAATTAAATTAAATATTCAATAATGAACTTTTCTGATATTAGAATTAACATGTTTTACTCCCATGAAATGCAATGCATCTTTTTTACAGTATAAAGAGGTTCATGAAGGCAGGTTTAGAAGTGCGCGACTGAGTTTGGCCCAGCAAACTTCCGCATTTCCGTGGCGTAATCAGAATGGTTGTGCGCTCTGCCTAAGGCTCTATTCTGCCACTCCTTCATGAGTGTTAAGCGACGGCAGTGCGGGGCTGCCCAGAGCACCGACGACTGCGCTGCTGAACACGCCATTGGAGTCGCAGTTAGTGCGTAAAAGTTATGTTAGCTACTCCTGTCTGTCTGATCAAACAAAGAAGACTCTACAGAAACAACAATACATCTCTACCTTGGAATGAGTGTCTCTGGCGCGTACAGCAGTGTTCACCGGGGAGCGTTTTGAGGATGTAAAGCTTTCAGAGTCACAGACAACCTGCGCCTCCAATCCTTCTCACCACGATTTGCTTTTCTAAACTGGGGTTTCTGTGTTTCTATTCGGCTTTCCCGATTTATGCGGAGCAGCAGCTGAGGGAAACTCCCAGCATCCGTGCGTCCAGATGGAGCGAATGAAACTAAAGGAAAAATGTGACAATGACAACTTGTGTGATTGTCAGCGTGCAGCAGAATATCTCCCTGCTCCTTGCGTAAAGGAATGCTTCATGATTCAAGTCTAATGAAAATAAACAGAACAGTTCAGCCGCACAGAAAAAAGGGAAGGAAATAGAAAGCAGCTCGGTTGGAAACTGTAGGAGGAAGATGAAAATAAGAGCAGGTATCCCGGTGAAGTTAAATTCCTCCTACTGGGAGAGGAGAACCGAGTATAAATGTAGGTGTGGAACAATATTTTTTCTGATACTCAGATCTACGCTGTCTGTGAAACTGCAAAGAGCTGTTGCTGCTTTATTTCGTCAACTGAGGCTTGTCTGTCTACTATGGACGGAAACAGGAACGGTGTGTGGGTCTGAACCCCAGCACTTTGAGCTGGACGTCTTGCGCTTTAGCTTTGCGTTCTGTCTCTGATTCAGCTACGAACTCGTCGGTAGGTTCGTGATTACTTGTCAGATATTCCGAATCATGCGGAGCAGCAACGGACAGAGGCTCGCTGCGATCTGTCATCTGATGTTACAGTTCAAGCTGAACCCAGATCAGAGGAGCACAGAGTGAACACCACCATGAGAGACAGGAGCAAAACTTGTTTGTGCGACCGTGTCCGAGTCTAGTATCTGTGACAAAGAGTAGCACTTCCTCACAATTCTGTATTGTTTTAAAAAGCATTCAGAAAATTCCGGCTCTCTAATTCCAAACTGCTAACCGCATGCCGTGCAACCTTTGCCTCCCGGTCCCGTTTTACTGGGCGTGGAACCTACTGCAAAACGCTGACCACGGTAACCTGGTCTATCGAGGCGCCTCTGGAGGCGGAGCCTAAAATGGATGAGCAAAGAAGAGAGGTTTACTCAGACGCCATTCATACACCGCTGGTGATTGGAAACATCAACTGTTTTAGCTGAAGGTTCGTCCGCTAAGATGCGCCTATGGACCGTCGCAGACAGATCTGAAGACAAAATATAATCATAATATGCTTAATAAACTGTTCTGAAACAAAAATTATCTTTTACTTTTTTTTTTACTGACATAAAACGTTCCATGTGTCTTCTTAATATACTTTGTTAGGAAAGCAAGTTTAGAAGTGCGCCGCTGAGCTTGGTGCAGCACGGCTCCGCACTGCCGTTGCGCAGTCAAAATGGTTGTGGAAGCGGTGCGCTCTTCCTGAGAGTCCATTCTCCCACTCATGTGTTGAGCGACGGCAGTGCGGGGCAGCCCAGAGCACCGACGACTGCGATGCTGAACTCGCCGTTGGAGTCGCAGTTAGTGCGTAAAAGTCATGATATGTCCTCCCAACATATCTGATCCAACCAAGAAGACTATAAAGAAAGAAGTATACATCTCTTCCTTGAGAACTGATGAGTGCGTGGGGCGAATCCAGCAGTGTCCACTATGGAGCTGTTTGAGGAAGCAAAGCAGTCACACATTCATAGTCGAACTGCGCGTCCGGCATACCATGTCGCGGGACCGCGCATCGGTTAAAACAGCCGCCCATCGATGAGGAAACGGATTCCAATATGAACAAAAATACAATTTTAATCAAATCTTACTATGTTTATTTTGCAAGTACGTCCTGAAAAAAGGATGTTGGGTTTGTTTTTTGGAGGAGCAATTTCAAAAAAGCACGCTTTTGACATCTTTCAACTGAACACTTTACAGTCTATGGTGTAAAAGTCAAAGTGTCTCAAACGTATTATTTGGGCTCCGTGGTTTATTGGTCACATTCCTTTTTTCTACCAACAGCATTATACTTTAAGCATTGTGTAACTCAAAAGCTTTTTTTTAACTTTTTTAGGGTGCCAACAGAACACAATCTAAGTGAGAATACTTTTAGTTATAATGAACCACCTGTAAGGTCATAATATTAATGCAGTATATTAATTATCAGTGAAGTACAAAAATAACTTCATCCTGGTTGTTTATTTGTGTGTCCCTCTCTTCAAAAACTCTAAACAGACCTAGAATTGATTAATTTGCCGTATGGCGTCTCATCTCCTTTAATCCGAGAAAATATGACACATGTTTGAAACTCATACCATCAGGCCAATGCAATATTTTGTGGAAAATCTTATGTCACATATTAGTCTCTATTCCTCTAAAGTAACAGGACATGTGTGGCGTACAGAGCCATATTCAGTTGATTTTCATTATTACTATTGTTATTACTATTATTATCAGTATCCTATCAGTATCATTATTATCCTTATTATTAATATGGTTATTTTGGTACTAAGATGATTTACATGTTCAGTTTGGGTACCATTCATGTTCTACATGTAATCATAATTTAATTCTAAGACTGGAAGAAATTGTGATGCAGTAGGGTGAAATTGCTAATTCCGACCAGCAGAGGGCGTGTTCGCTACACGGTGTGTGGAAAAGTTAAGCGTTGCGCGAGACCGCGGCGTACAGCCGTTAGAATCGAGCCCACACATTTCAGTTACGTTGTGTTTGAGAGTGTGTGGTGAACCAATGATATTAATTGTATATTTTGTGCTCTCTGCAGGTTAGGTTTTAATTATATATTTTTATGATGACTTTATTAATATGTTTTGGGGTGATTCAAGATTTCGGGTAATCTTAATGGGTTTTAGAAATGTTATTAATATCAGTTCAGGTAATTTTAATAGAACGAAAGTGGCGGTTAGTTAGTAGCAACCGGTAGCAACATTGGTTACCAAGGGCAACCGTGAAAGCAGAGAAATGAGCCGGAGCTCGCACAGCTCGCAGGCAGTTTATGCTACATATTGTGGCGTCCCACTGAAACTGGTGAATAATAAGCGGCCCGTTTTATACCGTTAATCTACAGAGTTTATTTAATTAAGGACTGTTATGGTCGTAAACACACAGCGTTTAACAAGTTACGTCTAAACCAGAACTAGACACACAAAACATCCGGTATGCAACGTGAGCTGGTCCTTCAGAATAAGAATGTGAAAAAAGGGAACAATGTCGCTACAATATGAAGTATAATAAGTTACGTGATAAAAACATGATTGATGTGACAATATAGAAACATGATGGGTGACTTTATATTTTTGGGACAAGTTGGTTTAATACACACGATTGGAATGAGATGTATATGTTAAAATATGTTTGTGATTTTCCTGTTCAAATAGAGAATCGAGCCCACACATTTGAGTTACGTTGTGTTTGAGAGTGTGTGGTGAACGAATGATATTAATTGTATATTTTGTGCTCTCTGCAGGGTTACAAATAAATAAATAAATAAATAAATCTTTAAATTAAATGTGTAGTGGAGGTCGGCTACGCATCTGTACCACGCTACACATGCATAAACTTTAAGAAGTTTTTTAATTTGTATCTATAAAAGTTGCAAGAAATAGAACTTTTACGCTCGTACATACTTTTTATTGTAAGACAACAACAATGTTTTAACAAAATATTCATACCCTTAGAAGTTGTTACATTATAACTACAAGTGTTATTGTATTTAAAGACATAGACCAACTCAAATTAGCGCATATTAGAACCAATACAGTCATTTTTATGCAGATTTTAAGTGGCATTTCTCCATACATTAAACAACACATTTCTATATCTGAGTAAATAAAATATTCTAATTATAAAGTTCAACAATAACTAATTCTGCTGTTGTGCAGTGTAAATGGGTAGAAGGAAAGATTGCTTCTATAAAAGCAGGAACTTTGTTTAGATGTCTTTAGAATGAGCTATCTTTCAGGGAATGTGCTTAAACTCCACCCACTGTGGGAGGAGAAGATGATGCTTATAAACGCAGGTGCACAGTGAAAATCTTTCAGTTTGTTTCATAACAACATTCTCTGCAACACTTGTTGGCTGCGCTAAAGCAAAGAATGACAGTGGTCTGTAGATCTGAGCTATGCCTCATGCGCTTTGGCTTCTGGTTCCGTCTGCGCCTCACTTACGAGCGCCCTGGCAGCCTCATCATTACCTTCAATATTTCTCTTGTTATGCGGAGCAGCAGAGGACAGAGGCTCCCTGCCATATTTTGTTTGATGTTACATTACAACATGAACCTGACTCAGAGGAGCACGGAGTGAACGTCACCATCAGATACTAATGCGCAGTCGCCTTGTGTGCCAAACAAAACGCCACGTCAACATTCAGCTGTGATCATATTGAAAATAAACAGCATACTTCAGCCCTCTGTCTCCAAATACCTAATGGCTTCCGTGCGTTCTGATGGAGCCGGAGAAACTGGATGAAAGCCCGACCCTGCACACAAAGTCCAACCTGAATTGCCCTCTGCGTCCCGTCGCAACGGAACCTGAAATGGGTCACAGTTTGTGTTGGACGCCCTGTCTGCTCCTTGTCACCCGCGCCTCTACAAAAAAAGCGAACCATGATAACCCAACAGTACTCCACGCTGTCTGTAGACGCTTGCGCCCATGTTGAGACGGCATTAAATCATGGGTGAATGAAACACTGGCTGCTCATCCACCACTGATCTTCAGCCTAGCAGCCCATCTCAATCATTTTGGAATTAGAAACTAATTCAGCTCTTTTCACCAAGAGCTGAAATTTTTTACTGTAAAAACCCTTCAAGGTGGATCACCGAAGAAAGATATGATGAATGTAAAAGATGTTGAATAAACTGTTATGATATCAAAAGGAACGTGTCTTGTTTGTCATTCACATACAAAACTCCACCTGCCATCATACATAAGTGAGTGGACGGCAGGCTCAGTAGTACTGGGCTCCTTCCTCCCTTTTCTTTGTGAAGTTTGCATAACAGCAATTGGGTTGGAACCTGTGTCAACTCAGCTCCGGAGAATCTCTCTCTGCTGCTCCAAGCTGGAGCACTAGTTAAACACACTGGCCTGCAGTAGTTTAAATCAGTGGTAGACCTCAGAGGAGGATCAGCCAGCGAAGCATCCTTGGCAGCATATTCACTTCACCTTAGCTAAGAGGGAGGGTTTGTTCTTTATCAAGTTAATACTGTATAGCAAATAATATTTAAATTAAATTAAATATTCAATAATGAACTTTTCTGATATTAGAATTAACATGTTTTACTCCCATGAAATGCAATGCATCTTTTTTACAGTATAAAGAGGTTCATGAAGGCAGGTTTAGAAGTGCGCGACTGAGTTTGGCCCAGCAAACTTCCGCATTTCCGTGGCGTAATCAGAATGGTTGTGCGCTCTGCCTAAGGCTCTATTCTGCCACTCCTTCATGAGTGTTAAGCGACGGCAGTGCGGGGCTGCCCAGAGCACCGACGACTGCGCTGCTGAACACGCCATTGGAGTCGCAGTTAGTGCGTAAAAGTTATGTTAGCTACTCCTGTCTGTCTGATCAAACAAAGAAGACTCTACAGAAACAACAATACATCTCTACCTTGGAATGAGTGTCTCTGGCGCGTACAGCAGTGTTCACCGGGGAGCGTTTTGAGGATGTAAAGCTTTCAGAGTCACAGACAACCTGCGCCTCCAATCCTTCTCACCACGATTTGCTTTTCTAAACTGGGGTTTCTGTGTTTCTATTCGGCTTTCCCGATTTATGCGGAGCAGCAGCTGAGGGAAACTCCCAGCATCCGTGCGTCCAGATGGAGCGAATGAAACTAAAGGAAAAATGTGACAATGACAACTTGTGTGATTGTCAGCGTGCAGCAGAATATCTCCCTGCTCCTTGCGTAAAGGAATGCTTCATGATTCAAGTCTAATGAAAATAAACAGAACAGTTCAGCCGCACAGAAAAAAGGGAAGGAAATAGAAAGCAGCTCGGTTGGAAACTGTAGGAGGAAGATGAAAATAAGAGCAGGTATCCCGGTGAAGTTAAATTCCTCCTACTGGGAGAGGAGAACCGAGTATAAATGTAGGTGTGGAACAATATTTTTTCTGATACTCAGATCTACGCTGTCTGTGAAACTGCAAAGAGCTGTTGCTGCTTTATTTCGTCAACTGAGGCTTGTCTGTCTACTATGGACGGAAACAGGAACGGTGTGTGGGTCTGAACCCCAGCACTTTGAGCTGGACGTCTTGCGCTTTAGCTTTGCGTTCTGTCTCTGATTCAGCTACGAACTCGTCGGTAGGTTCGTGATTACTTGTCAGATATTCCGAATCATGCGGAGCAGCAACGGACAGAGGCTCGCTGCGATCTGTCATCTGATGTTACAGTTCAAGCTGAACCCAGATCAGAGGAGCACAGAGTGAACACCACCATGAGAGACAGGAGCAAAACTTGTTTGTGCGACCGTGTCCGAGTCTAGTATCTGTGACAAAGAGTAGCACTTCCTCACAATTCTGTATTGTTTTAAAAAGCATTCAGAAAATTCCGGCTCTCTAATTCCAAACTGCTAACCGCATGCCGTGCAACCTTTGCCTCCCGGTCCCGTTTTACTGGGCGTGGAACCTACTGCAAAACGCTGACCACGGTAACCTGGTCTATCGAGGCGCCTCTGGAGGCGGAGCCTAAAATGGATGAGCAAAGAAGAGAGGTTTACTCAGACGCCATTCATACACCGCTGGTGATTGGAAACATCAACTGTTTTAGCTGAAGGTTCGTCCGCTAAGATGCGCCTATGGACCGTCGCAGACAGATCTGAAGACAAAATATAATCATAATATGCTTAATAAACTGTTCTGAAACAAAAATTATCTTTTACTTTTTTTTTTACTGACATAAAACGTTCCATGTGTCTTCTTAATATACTTTGTTAGGAAAGCAAGTTTAGAAGTGCGCCGCTGAGCTTGGTGCAGCACGGCTCCGCACTGCCGTTGCGCAGTCAAAATGGTTGTGGAAGCGGTGCGCTCTTCCTGAGAGTCCATTCTCCCACTCATGTGTTGAGCGACGGCAGTGCGGGGCAGCCCAGAGCACCGACGACTGCGATGCTGAACTCGCCGTTGGAGTCGCAGTTAGTGCGTAAAAGTCATGATATGTCCTCCCAACATATCTGATCCAACCAAGAAGACTATAAAGAAAGAAGTATACATCTCTTCCTTGAGAACTGATGAGTGCGTGGGGCGAATCCAGCAGTGTCCACTATGGAGCTGTTTGAGGAAGCAAAGCAGTCACACATTCATAGTCGAACTGCGCGTCCGGCATACCATGTCGCGGGACCGCGCATCGGTTAAAACAGCCGCCCATCGATGAGGAAACGGATTCCAATATGAACAAAAATACAATTTTAATCAAATCTTACTATGTTTATTTTGCAAGTACGTCCTGAAAAAAGGATGTTGGGTTTGTTTTTTGGAGGAGCAATTTCAAAAAAGCACGCTTTTGACATCTTTCAACTGAACACTTTACAGTCTATGGTGTAAAAGTCAAAGTGTCTCAAACGTATTATTTGGGCTCCGTGGTTTATTGGTCACATTCCTTTTTTCTACCAACAGCATTATACTTTAAGCATTGTGTAACTCAAAAGCTTTTTTTTAACTTTTTTAGGGTGCCAACAGAACACAATCTAAGTGAGAATACTTTTAGTTATAA
The DNA here is from genome assembly GCA_963556495.2 of Valencia hispanica. Lineage (NCBI taxonomy): Eukaryota > Metazoa > Chordata > Actinopteri > Cyprinodontiformes > Valenciidae > Valencia > Valencia hispanica. The sequence goes on from OY747718.1 coordinate 10,201,578, forward strand.
TGAACCACCTGTAAGGTCATAATATTAATGCAGTATATTAATTATCAGTGAAGTACAAAAATAACTTCATCCTGGTTGTTTATTTGTGTGTCCCTCTCTTCAAAAACTCTAAACAGACCTAGAATTGATTAATTTGCCGTATGGCGTCTCATCTCCTTTAATCCGAGAAAATATGACACATGTTTGAAACTCATACCATCAGGCCAATGCAATATTTTGTGGAAAATCTTATGTCACATATTAGTCTCTATTCCTCTAAAGTAACAGGACATGTGTGGCGTACAGAGCCATATTCAGTTGATTTTCATTATTACTATTGTTATTACTATTATTATCAGTATCCTATCAGTATCATTATTATCCTTATTATTAATATGGTTATTTTGGTACTAAGATGATTTACATGTTCAGTTTGGGTACCATTCATGTTCTACATGTAATCATAATTTAATTCTAAGACTGGAAGAAATTGTGATGCAGTAGGGTGAAATTGCTAATTCCGACCAGCAGAGGGCGTGTTCGCTACACGGTGTGTGGAAAAGTTAAGCGTTGCGCGAGACCGCGGCGTACAGCCGTTAGAATCGAGCCCACACATTTCAGTTACGTTGTGTTTGAGAGTGTGTGGTGAACCAATGATATTAATTGTATATTTTGTGCTCTCTGCAGGTTAGGTTTTAATTATATATTTTTATGATGACTTTATTAATATGTTTTGGGGTGATTCAAGATTTCGGGTAATCTTAATGGGTTTTAGAAATGTTATTAATATCAGTTCAGGTAATTTTAATAGAACGAAAGTGGCGGTTAGTTAGTAGCAACCGGTAGCAACATTGGTTACCAAGGGCAACCGTGAAAGCAGAGAAATGAGCCGGAGCTCGCACAGCTCGCAGGCAGTTTATGCTACATATTGTGGCGTCCCACTGAAACTGGTGAATAATAAGCGGCCCGTTTTATACCGTTAATCTACAGAGTTTATTTAATTAAGGACTGTTATGGTCGTAAACACACAGCGTTTAACAAGTTACGTCTAAACCAGAACTAGACACACAAAACATCCGGTATGCAACGTGAGCTGGTCCTTCAGAATAAGAATGTGAAAAAAGGGAACAATGTCGCTACAATATGAAGTATAATAAGTTACGTGATAAAAACATGATTGATGTGACAATATAGAAACATGATGGGTGACTTTATATTTTTGGGACAAGTTGGTTTAATACACACGATTGGAATGAGATGTATATGTTAAAATATGTTTGTGATTTTCCTGTTCAAATAGAGAATCGAGCCCACACATTTGAGTTACGTTGTGTTTGAGAGTGTGTGGTGAACGAATGATATTAATTGTATATTTTGTGCTCTCTGCAGGGTTACAAATAAATAAATAAATAAATAAATCTTTAAATTAAATGTGTAGTGGAGGTCGGCTACGCATCTGTACCACGCTACACATGCATAAACTTTAAGAAGTTTTTTAATTTGTATCTATAAAAGTTGCAAGAAATAGAACTTTTACGCTCGTACATACTTTTTATTGTAAGACAACAACAATGTTTTAACAAAATATTCATACCCTTAGAAGTTGTTACATTATAACTACAAGTGTTATTGTATTTAAAGACATAGACCAACTCAAATTAGCGCATATTAGAACCAATACAGTCATTTTTATGCAGATTTTAAGTGGCATTTCTCCATACATTAAACAACACATTTCTATATCTGAGTAAATAAAATATTCTAATTATAAAGTTCAACAATAACTAATTCTGCTGTTGTGCAGTGTAAATGGGTAGAAGGAAAGATTGCTTCTATAAAAGCAGGAACTTTGTTTAGATGTCTTTAGAATGAGCTATCTTTCAGGGAATGTGCTTAAACTCCACCCACTGTGGGAGGAGAAGATGATGCTTATAAACGCAGGTGCACAGTGAAAATCTTTCAGTTTGTTTCATAACAACATTCTCTGCAACACTTGTTGGCTGCGCTAAAGCAAAGGCATGACAGTGGTCTGTAGATCTGAGCTATGCCTCATGCGCTTTGGCTTCTGGTTCCGTCTGCGCCTCACTTACGAGCGCCCTGGCAGCCTCATCATTACCTTCAATATTTCTCTTGTTATGCGGAGCAGCAGAGGACAGAGGCTCCCTGCCATATTTTGTTTGATGTTACATTACAACATGAACCTGACTCAGAGGAGCACGGAGTGAACGTCACCATCAGATACTAATGCGCAGTCGCCTTGTGTGCCAAACAAAACGCCACGTCAACATTCAGCTGTGATCATATTGAAAATAAACAGCATACTTCAGCCCTCTGTCTCCAAATACCTAATGGCTTCCGTGCATTCTGATGGAGCCGGAGAAACTGGATGAAAGCCCGACCCTGCACACAAAGTCCAACCTGAATTGCCCTCTGCGTCCCGTCGCAACAGAACCTGAAATGGGTCACAGTTTGTGTTGGACGCCCTGTCTGCTCCTTGTCACCCGCGCCTCTACAAAAAAAGCGAACCATGATAACCCAACAGTACTCCACGCTGTCTGTAGACGCTTGCGCCCATGTTGAGACGGCATTAAATCATGGGTGAATGAAACACTGGCTGCTCATCCACCACTGATCTTCAGCCTAGCAGCCCATCTCAATCATTTTGGAATTAGAAACTAATTCAGCTCTTTTCACCAAGAGCTGAAATTTTTTACTGTAAAAACCCTTCAAGGTGGATCACCGAAGAAAGATATGATGAATGTAAAAGATGTTGAATAAACTGTTATGATATCAAAAGGAACGTGTCTTGTTTGTCATTCACATACAAAACTCCACCTGCCATCATACATAAGTGAGTGGACGGCAGGCTCAGTAGTACTGGGCTCCTTCTTCCCTTTTCTTTGTGAAGTTTGCATAACAGCAATTGGGTTGGAACCTGTGTCAACTCAGCTCCGGAGAATCTCTCTCTGCTGCTCCAAGCTGGAGCACTAGTTAAACACACTGGCCTGCAGTAGTTTAAATCAGTGGTAGACCTCAGAGGAGGATCAGCCAGCGAAGCATCCTTGGCAGCATATTCACTTCACCTCAGCTAAGAGGGAGGGTTTGTTCTTTATCAAGTTAATACTGTATAGCAAATAATATTTAAATTAAATTAAATATTCAATAATGAACTTTTCTGATATTAGAATTAACATGTTTTACTCCCATGAAATGCAATGCATCTTTTTTACAGTATAAAGAGGTTCATGAAGGCAGGTTTAGAAGTGCGCGACTGAGTTTGGCCCAGCAAACTTCCGCATTTCCGTGGCGTAATCAGAATGGTTGTGCGCTCTGCCTAAGGCTCTATTCTGCCACTCCTTCATGAGTGTTAAGCGACGGCAGTGCGGGGCTGCCCAGAGCACCGACGACTGCGCTGCTGAACACGCCATTGGAGTCGCAGTTAGTGCGTAAAAGTTATGTTAGCTACTCCTGTCTGTCTGATCAAACAAAGAAGACTCTACAGAAACAACAATACATCTCTCCCTTGGAAATATGAAAAGTGTGTTGGCTGCACTAAGAAGTGTTTACTATGGGCTGTTTGAGGAAGTAATGCTTTCACTGAGTCAGAGGCGAACGATGAATCCCATTCCTCTCCTCTGGTTGTATAAACTCTATGCTTCTCTGTGATGGAGTTTATGTCTATAGTCACAGCTCTGATAGAAGTAAAGCCGAGCCTTAGGATGCACAGCCGTGCAATTGGTTACCGAAGCGCGTTCGCCTCTGGAGATGCAGCATGAAATGGTTGACCAAATAAACCCAAGCTGCTCATAGACCGCTGATATTGGTTAAAAAAGGCCGTCTGTGTTAAGATATAGTTGGAAACCTGAACTCTTTCAGGGGAAAAATGAAGCTTCGTCCTTGAATCCAGAGGGCATGGACCACAAGAGAAAGATCCAATAACAAAATACAATTTTAGACAGTTTAATAAAATGTTCTGACACAATAATAAACGGGCATTTAGACGCATGCAACGTGCAAGTCCTGTCCTTTAAATAGTAGTCCAACGAGACATGTGTCGAAGTGTGCCACTGAGTTGGAGCAGCACAGCTCCGCACTGCCGTGGCGTGATTAAAATGGTTGTAGAATCGGTGCGCTCTGCCACGCTCCGTTCTGCCACTCCTTGGTGAGTGTTAAGCGAATGGCAGGTGCGGGGCCGCCTAGAGCAATTCAATTCAATTCAATTCAATTCAGTTTATTTATATAGCACCAATTCACAACAGATGTCACCTCAAGGCACTTAACAAGAAGTCATTTCAATACATTTATACAAACATTCCAATCAGTTAAAAAGTTTCCTATTTAAGGAAGCACAAACGACTGTGACTGCGTATTCGCAGTTGGAGCTGGTGCGTAAAAGTCGCGTTAGGTCGTCTAATCTTTCTGAACCAAAGAATAAGACCCAACAGAAAGAAGAACATATTTCCACCTTGGAGTTGTGATGAGTGTCTGGGGCGCGTACAGCAGTGTTCACTGTGGAGCGTTTTGAGGATGTAAAGCTTTCAGAGTCACAGACAACCTGCGCCTCCAATCCTTCTCACCACGCTCTGCTTTTCTAAACTGGAGTTTCTGTGTTTCTTTTCGGCTTTCCCGCTTTATGTGGAGCAGCAGCTGAGGGAGACTCCCAGCATCCGTGCGTCCAGATGGATCCGATGAAACTAAATGAAACGTGTGACAATGATAAGGTGTGTGATCGTTAGCGTGCAGCAGAATATCTCCCTGCTCCGTGCGTAAAGGAATGCTTCATGATTCAAGTCTAATGAAAATAAACAGAACAGTTCAGCCGCACTGAAATAAGTGAAGTAAATAGAAAGCAGCACTTTCTCGGCTTCCCGAGCAATAGCTCCACATAAAGCGGGGAGTTGGAGCGGTTGGCGCGCAATTTTCGTGAGCGCGCCGCTTCGCGGCGCTTCCGCGGCCGGTGTGAACCAGGCACCCAATAAGGAGTTAAAAGAAAGTTGACATATTTTAAAAAACGAGTGACAATCATGTACTGATTTTGTATTTTTTTCAGAAACAAACAGTGTGGATAATTTTGAACAGTTGAACACTTTTTCTTACAAAGCACAAAACAAAAATACCACTCTGTTCTCTGTATTAACAATGATGGCAGTATTCATTACCAGGTCTTGGAGATGGCCTTCAAAGTGGTCGGTGTCCTTCAAAAACATCACAGACAGAACAGGTCATCACCAATTAGACTAGAATAAAAACAAATAATGTTTTTTGAAAAAAATGTGTAATTGCATATTTTATGAGAGATAAGGCAATTGCTTTTATATTTAAAAAAAAAACTTTATCTTAAAGCGTCTCTTATCTTATTTGTGATGAAACGTTTGGCGATTTTGCTTCCACAAGAATTACATGCCATTCAGAACATGTTTGTAGAGATTAAACCAATAAGGGAAGCAGCTTCTTGACCATATATTCTGTTTTGTGCAGAGATATTATATTGCCTAAAAGAAAATTCAGCCTTTGGGATTGACTAATTGTGACCATTACAATTGTGTAATGATACGATTCGATTGCGATTAATCATTCAGCACTATATGACATGCCGATATAAAACAAGAATATATCTAATGGGTAAAACAAATATTGTTGCAAAACATATTAAACATCTTTATGCTTTCTCATAAACATTTCTATTAATGCTGGCAACAAAATGCCAAAAAGGTGTGTAAAGTATATGGCTATGTAATTTAGACATTGTAAACTCCCTAATAGTCTCCATTGTAACAATGCAATGTTTTTTTTTCCCCCAACACATTTGGTAAAGTCACCACATTAGTCTCTTCAGCTTCATCAGTAAAAGACAGGTCACCATGTTCAGTGTCCATGTCACTGTCAGCATCTGTGTCGATATCTGTGGGACTTCCACACCTTTTTAGAAGGTCCTCTTTAAAGTTCTGCACAGAGTGAGGAGTATGCTTTCTGCTCCTGTGGGAAGAAAACGTCCCGTAAACATTAGCCTTGAAACTGCAGCTCTTGAAAACACAGCTGACCATCTAATTTATTTTCAAATGCTTGGTAAGGTGTTCATAGAAATCTTTTATTTTCTGTAGAGATGGTGCTATCACGGCTCTTGCAAAAAAAACCTAGGCTTTGTGTAGAGCTTGATATTTCACTAGCTCTATGGGAATGATTTCTTGACATGTCTGTTTTAAGGCTTCCCCATGTCTTAAAAGAACAACAGCTATTCTGGTAAAGACAGGTCAAGGACTGTCGACCATGGCCACGAATCAGTCCGTAATGTTTCATCAAAGCATACTTTGAAGATACTTTCAGTTTGAACACTTTGCAAACCCCATTCCATTTTAACATGTAATCACAAACTTAAGAATTTTTAAACGACTTCTATCCTGTGTGAAATAGCCCACCACCCATAGCCTTTTTAATAATATTTGTAGCCCACATATTGTGTTTCAGCACTAAAATGTACAAGAAAAAAAAAAGAATGAACTCTTTTCAAGAACCAAACAAAATATTAATGCAAACACTTAGTATTTTTGCTAATATTTATATACAGTACTTTATCTTACTGCTGGTACTTTTGCCACATGAAGTTAGTGCAGTGAGAAAAAAACAACGATAAACTCCTTGACTGTGCATAAATTATTTAATTTGAAAAATAACAACCTGTCTGTCTTGATATTTCAACACGGCAGACAGACCAAATTATTCTCCTACACTGTCACTTCAAGCTTCAGACAAACTTACTCTAAGCAGCTTGAAAACAATACATACTTTACACCCCACAATCTTTCAAATACAACCACTTAAAACTAAATGACCAGAAGCCCATGTCTCAAGCTGGCTTGTGTTTGATACAGAAAGGCTGAGAGCGCAAACAGCGCCGCTCCAGACTTGCCGAACATAAGTATGACAACAGCGCCCCCATGTGTATTTATTTTGAAATTACATTTGAACTGGACGAGCAGCTCTGTTTATTTGAGCGTCAGAAGCTGCGTCAACCTTCTACATTAGATGTAATACTAAGGGATATTAAATGAAACGCTTCAAAACTTCAGTTCAGACAATTAACATATGGCAACACGTGTGTAAAGCTGCGAAAGTATTTTAGTACATGAAAGACTTTTTTCAATTTGTAGAAAATGTGTTTTATTTTTCCAAACAAGCCGTTATTTCCTATATTAAAGCATAAATTCTATAAATATTTGTCATTACGTTATTCTCAGTGATCTGTATGAACATTTGATGTATGGAGGACCAAAACTGACAAAATTAAAAATAAAAGCAGAAATATAGAGATTTTGTTTCCCCCTTTCCTTATACATTCATTTTCATCGAAAAAAAGGATTTTCTTCTCCTTTTCCTTATTCATGCATTCCTTGTTTTTACATTTCCTCGTCTCCTCTTTTCACTTTACCTTATGCGTTTCTGCCTCGTTATGCAAATGAAGAGGGCGGCCCTTCTTGGTCCAGCTCCTCTTTTTTATTGGTCAATAAACATGAAGGAGCAGGATCCATGTGCAGATTCTCTCTCACTCACGTTGCAGCCAACAAAGTTTTGTTCGTTTGTATGAATTGTTACTCGTATTGTCAAAATTTGCTGTCCCTGACAAGAAAAATAGGGCCTGCATGTGTTGCTTTGCTGAAGATGATTCAAATAAAAAATGAACCAAACTTTTCTTGAAAAATAAAAAAAAAGGCAAGACAAGCGGAGAGTACAACGGCTGCAACGTGAGTGAGAGAGACTGTGAGGAAATCATCAATCAATCAGGATGAATATTAAAAAGGAAACCCTCATTGTAAAGACATTTTCTGCAATTGTCTGGGACATCTCTGGTACGTCTTTACTTCCTATCAAACAAGGCATTCTCCTGAAACGGCCAAAAGCGCAGGCATGCACAATCAATCTGCACATGGATCCTGCTCCTTCCTGTTTATTGACCAATAGTAGAGGAGCTGGACCAAGGAGGGCAGCCCGCCTTGCACAATGAGGCAGAAATGCATACGGTGAAGTAAAAAGAGGAGACGAGGGAATGTAAAAACAAGGAATGCATGAACAAGGAAAAGGAAAATATTTTTTGGAAATTTCTTGACGAAAATGCACATATAAGGAAAAGGAAAACCAAAATACGAATTGTTCTGCTTGTATTTTTAATTATGTCAGTTTTGGTCCTCCATACTGATGCCGCTGCTGTGCGTGCGTGGCATTGGAGCCAGTGAGGAGGAGTCAGCGCGCCTCTTAATGCGCACGCTCCAACAGTCCGATCCGCACAGATGAGTGCGTGCCGTCCAACTCTGAATGCTTTGCCAAACAAAATTGACCAAGAGGAAACGGTTTGCGGCTTCCATGTCAGCTTCAGAGTTACACGTCTAGTTGGATCAGTTTGTGCGCAACTCTCCTGAATGCTGCTTTCCGGAGAGCCGCCGCAGAGTTCCTAACAGGTGTTCGGGGCGCGCCGACCGGACCGGAGAACATGTCCAACGGGAAAGAGCCAAATGCTGCGGAAAAGTGAGTACGAACTATACTGGAGAAGAAAGTACAACTTTGGGAGATGAAACGGTTTGATTCGCCCCAGAAACGTTTACTGCGCTCTTCGAGTTCGCTGTCTACTTTCTTGTGAACACGCTTTGGGAAAACCCCCCTGGACAACATAAAGGGACAATCATCATCGGCATCCATGCCAGGAAACGGCTGGAAACCGTTCCCGTCGGCATGCTCGCGGATACCGGCTCTTTCAGCTTTATTAGAGAAGAGTTAGCGCACAGAGTTGCTGTACCAGGAAGGAAGAACTGGTTGGGTGAATTGTTGTAAGTGGAGCAGACAGTGTTTACAAAAAGGAGCAAGCCATAATGTTCAGAAAGAGCGCAACGTTGGAGAGAATAGTTCATAGCCGTGTTCTAAGCCATGACTACTGAATTTAAAATATATGTGACCCTACATATTTGTTATTAGTGTATAAACGGAAGTCTTTCAAAGCAGAGCCGGCCTAAGGTATAACCAAACAAAGGTGCTTGCTAGCAAGGGGCTCCAAAGACGGACATTTTGAAGTGAATGTAGATCTAAAAGCTAAAGATGAGCTACATTCATAATTTTTTTTTAAAATATTCAAAAATTTACTCCAAAGGTTTCAGAAGTTGATTTCAATGTGTAATCTAGATTTAACTAAAGGAAATAGAGAAAATCTCTATAGTTTTATACTTATATTGCACTGGCAAAACAATTAACTAAAATCTAATCAATAAAATGAGTTTAATGAGTTGCAAAAAAAATTTTTTGGGACAGTTCCATTTCAACACCTTTGAAATGAAATGAAATACACTTTAAAAAATCCCAATCCCAAAGTTTAATCCCAATTTCTTCCTAATTGTTAAGGTCACTTTACTTCCTTGGCTTGTGCTCCTATGTTAGAAAGAAACAATAGGAATTGGTTTGTGATTACATCATAAAACATTTGTAAAATAGTTATAACCTTTTTTGGAGCTTTCCTAACAAGGTGCCCTGTTAGCCATTTCCATGACAACCAAAGCTCAGACGTTCCTTTAAGAAAATTACCAACATCCCTGAGCGTCCTCTTCATGAGACTGTTACACAAGAACAGAATGTCTTCAGTCAGAGGCTTCTTCAGATGTGCTGTAACACTGGAAGCTACAGGAGAGCCTTCCTGCCCACAGCCATCAGAATCTACAACAACAACTCTTTGAAGAAAATGACATAGTATGAGTTACAATATTTATTTTAGCGCTGGGATAAAAACGGATGTTTGAATCGAGTGGGTATCCTCTGCCTCGGGGCTAAGAAGCGAAGCTAGAAAGCTAGTCCTTATCTGCCAGATTTTATAATGTAATTGCTTTTGACATTTGACTATTTTTATGATCATTTATCACAATTTTTCATGAAACTACATAACAACATAAATAAACTGGTAATCAATGTTGAAACTAAAATGGGATCAAATGTAATCATAAAGTGATGAAATGGACACCTCTGGGTATAAAATAGGGGTTACAAAATGGCAAACAGGTAATTTGACAGACATAATAATAACCCGTATATGATTATAAAATACCTCAGTGATTTCTTGATGGTAGTAGTCTTTATGTATTATAGTAATATAACCACATTTCTTTACAGTAGACTGTAAAAAAAGTTTTTAAAAAAAACGTTATTTAAATTACTAGTTGTCGAAGTGAATAAGAAAACCCCTCCAAGGCAATCTATTATAGGAAATGAAAACTTTCAGGGAATTGTTCAAACATTTGATTTAAACTCTGAATGCTAAATAAATTTCTGATCCCGCATGTTTATAAAAAGTGCATATACTACAGCTATAGTAGTGCTAACATATTAGTGCTATATTACAGCCCCCCCCCCTCCTCGACTCACTTCAGTATATCTCTTGTGATTATCTTTGCAACCATTTGTGTTGCAGCTCCTCCGAGATGGCCCTGAAAGCGTGTCTGGATGAGTGCATGGAGGCCTTGGATCTCTTCCTTAACAACCACTTCAACGAGAGCCTGGAGAGGCTGCGGCCAAGGTAACACTAATCCCCAGTCAGGTCCCCGGAGGGAGAGGGCCTCAGCCGGCTCTCCTGAAAAAGTCACATTTAAAGCCCATAGTGTGTGCAGTTTCAGCACATTCATGGTGGTGTGTTCACAGCATGATGTCAGCAGTATTCAGCTTCTGTCGTGATCTTCAGGGGACTTTTTGTGGTGCGAGCTGTGAAATGTAGGGCTGGCGGGCTTTAGGTCTCCAGGATATCAAGTGTTTGCTGAAGCTGACGCCCAAGGTCTGACTGATTCAACAGGCTGCAGAACATCAGACGTGCAATGCAAACACATTGCACGAGACAGAGCGAACGCGAATGGAAGAGGAGATAGAATGAATAGCGAGAGAAAGATATTTGCTCTTATCTCCCCACTGCAGGAAAATGCGCCGCTCATACAGTAGCTAAACCGTGTTTGCTTACAGTAAGAGGTGGAGGATGTTGATCCTGCAATCCTGTGTTGCCTGTTTAGAGTCCATGAGAGTATGTACCACGCTCTTATCTATGCCACGGTATTGGAGATGCAGGCCATGATGACTTTTCAGCATGACGACATCACCAATGCAGGGAACACCATGAAGAGTGCCCAGGAAGTCTGCCAGAGGTCAGGTTAATCATGTATTACACTCATTCAATATGTACATCCTTAAAATACCTCAATTTTCTGTAATGCTCCCCACTAGGATAGAGGTGCACTTACATTTATTGCTTTGCTGTGACCAGAATACTACTTTGACTGTATTTGCATAGATGGAGCCACAATTGCCCTGTTTAGATAGAATAACTTGTTGGATGATCAGTCTATCATGAAAAGTAACAAGTCATTAATTAAATGGGGAAGACAAAAAAAAAAGAACAAAAACCATCCATACATTGTTTTGCTAATTTCTGCTGTCAGAAATCTTGTGCTTCTACAAGCTGTTTGAAAAAGTAGCTTATTGTGACGTCACAATGGGCTGAATTAGCATATAACCGCCCCTCATCGACCAAGCCACGCCTACTACGATGGGTGGGCGTAGTGTGAAACCAAGAATTTGCCTAAAAGTGACAAGAGCCCTCTAAACAGCTCATTCTGAAAGGGGCTGAAATTGTCAAGTATTGAGCTGGTGAGATCGCTTTGTGTGAGAGGGATTTTGTGAACAAAATTTTTGTGCAGACCATAGACCTATTAGAACTTATTTAAAAAGAGGCATAATATGTCCTCTAGAATCTGAGATATTTGAATATCTTGTTGTTTTAGCAACTCTTAATTCAATTCCATGCTTTTTAACAATATAATAGGAAGAAAAAAATATATTTAATATAATATAATAATAAAAAATCATTTTGTCTTATCTTATTCTTACATAACATTGAAAATGGTGTATGACCTTACCTATGCCTTTGTATATGAAGTGCACCTGTCCTGCTCCACAAATCTCTCAATCACTGTCATGTAAAAAATCTTCTTTGTTTGCCTTCATTTTTTAAAATCTGTTTGCTTCACTGGAGATAACCCATAAGAAGGAGAGTTGTCCAGGATTGCTTCTATTCCAATTGTATATTTTATGTTTTTCCAACTATTTAACAGTCTTTTAAATGCGTAGAAGAAGAGCGTCTGTTGCCTATTTGGCTCAGCACTGCCCCCTATCAGTGAGGCAGGGTATTTTCTGCCTCACCCTGCACATTTTGACTGCGGTTTTTAAGGCCGATTAGAAAGACAATTTTTGTCACACACATTTGTTAAATATATTAAACAGACTGTAGAATGTTAGCGTGTGTAATCAAACATGTATATTGGTGATGTAAAGAGACACAGAAATGAACATGCGCCAACTGCCTGGTCATTTTCTATGTGTGACACAGCGCCACCAGAGGTGAGGCACAGCACACAGCACTACACCCTGCTGGCAATGTGTGAATTCCTTATTATATCATATAAATTCAGTGATTTTGACCATGAAGATGTTGAAATATTATGGAAAACAAATATATAGATCAGATAAGCTGAAACAGTGATTTTCTGTTATCATTTTTAGAGCAGATTTTACTTGTCTTTATGACAGGTGAGGCACTGCCTAACTTGCCTCCCCTGACCGCAGGTCACAGACAGCACCCTATCCTACCCTCAGGTTGCCATTGTAATTATTGCTCAGATTCAGACCAGCATTGTCACCTTGATGCACAATGGTGTCCAATGGATGGATTGAAGGATGGATGGATGGATGGATGGATGATATCGTCAGTGCAATATTTACTAACGTTATCACCACTGCAAGATTTTTCTAATATCATGCAGCCCTAACTATAAGAATAACTATCTAGTATAGACAAAAAACATAATTGTAACATTAACAAAAAAAGATAACTGCAGGTTAATTGTCAACAATACTTCAGGAGTGCAGCGCAACTTTAAAAGCTATTTTTCAAGTCATTTTTTGAAAATGTCTGTATTTTTTCATATACTGCAGTATACATTGCAGGGTTGGAAAAAACTGCAATGTCAGTTTTCTTCCAATATCGTGCAGTAGAAACCCTGTTGTCAATTGATTCTAAAGGCAGTTGTCAAAAAATGGCGCCATTTTACACAAGTGGACAAAAAAAGGAATAATGATTCAGTGATAATATCTAAGATCTTATTTACTTTGAATTTGAAGTTTTTATTACAAATATTTCGAACAATCCTCACTGAAGTAAAATTCCTGTAATTTGTAATTATAACGTTGCAGATTTCGACGGAAATCCCAGGGTTTGGCAAACAAGTCGGTCAGGGAGTCGCTTTCTGAAGGTAAAAAAAGTCCCAGTTATTAAACGTTATTGAAGAAGATTCATCAGTAATGTTACATGCACTGGCTCATTCTAAAAAGAACTCAGGTAAACTCAGAAATATGTGAGCGACTCATAAATGGATGTCGCTATATGGTTTGAATATTCCAAGTCATTAAAAGACAAAAGAATGCGTCCAGATCAGAACCTAAACGAATGACTGAGGCTGCAGTTATTTTACAGTACACTGGATGTGTGTGTTGGTGTATTTTTGCAGTACAGCTCCATGCCGAGGTGTGTTATGCAGAGTGCCAACTCCAAAGAGCTGCTCTCACCTTCCTTCAGGTAAACCAGTGCTGCTTCACGTATTTAAATAGACGGCCGACTCATTACCCCCATATAAACGCAGTGACAAGCAGGGATGGAGTACTCGAGTCCTGGACTCGGGCTCAAGTCACGACTCGTCACGTTTAAGCGACTTGTGACTTGACTCGAGCGCCACGCCGAGGACTTGCACTTGGACTCGGACTTGCAACGGTAGGACTTAAACTCGGACTCGTGAAATTGCTATTGTTGGAATTAGCATGTAGCTGATGCTAATGTTAGCTTGTTATATTAAGTCAGATTACTGGACAAATGTATGAATTACCTCCCAAAGCCTTTGTAAGTGTACGGGTGACATGTCGATCATTTCATGTTTCAAATAAATTTTTAGCATGTTTTATTATTTTGCACATGCTACTGTGTTAGCTTGGTGATAGTGTGGGGGGCTTGAGTACATTTTGAAAAAAATAAAGTAAACCATGTATGGCTGCCATTACTCTAGTCTCAAAATCTACACTCTGCTCTCTTATTTTTGACTTGCTCTCAGGTGATAAGGACTTGACTTGGACTGGAAGTTCGTTTTTGGGACTTGGACTCAGACTTGGCCTGTAGGACCTAGCGACTTGACTTGGACTAATCTTATGTGACTTGGACTTGTGCTTGGACTCGAACACTAAGGACTCAAGTGTGACTTGGGCTCAAGAGATCATGACTTGACTACAACACTGGTGACAAGACAGCTAAAGTTATTTTTCTGAACTGTGGGATTTCAGAGATCAAATCTAATCCATCCAACAGTGTTTCCCAACTGTTGTCCTCAAGGCACACTGTCCTGCATGTTTTAGATGTTTTGCTGCTTTAAGACGTCTGCTTCAGATGATTGCAGTTCGGCCTGTTAATCGGCCATCAACTGACATCAGGTTTGCTAAAGCGGGGAAACATCTAAAACATGCAGGGGAGTGTCCCTTGTGGAGTTGGGTTGAAAAACACTGCTCTAAGGTAAATGTGTCCATTTGTTTGTTTAATAAAGTTTCACCCCTTTGTATGTTCGTGCAGGATGAGAGCATGGTGAGCTTTATCAAAGGCGGGATCAAAGTAAGAAACAGTTACATGATTTTCAAGTAAGTGCTTAATAAAAAAAGTGAGCATATCCTTTAGTGAATGTTTTTACTCTGTGCACTTTCTAAAGCTTAGCCCAGTCTAGTTGTAAAATATTAACTTGGACTCCTTTAGACCACCACCTTAAGATTCACTTTCCTCAACTTGTAAGAAGACTGCTGGATTGGTTAAAGTATATCTAAAATATATCTATCTGTTAGAATCTACTCAGTCTATTGCAGTTTAACGTGCTGGTCACATTGCTGTAGGTTTTGATAAACAAGGACATAGTTAATAAGCACTAAATATTCAACACAGCTACAGTGCATTTGGTTTTATGGCTTTCCAAGCAAAAACTTTTGTAGACTTTATTGGGATTATATGATATACACTAACACAAAGAGTATAATTGTGAAGGGAAAAAAAAAATAGACATAAACCTACACTTTTTTAAATCCAGACCTAAATCCAATTGAGTCCGAGGCAAGACTTGAACTGATGTTCATGCTCCTAAATCTAACTGAGCCACTATTTTTGCATAGAAGCATGGGTGAAGCTTCAAAGCTGTTAGAGACATGAACTGAACAGACTTACAGCTGTAACTTACAGTAGATGCATTTCCGTATCACAACTCTGCATTAATTTGTGTTGTTTTATTGCCCCTGGATAAATCGGTTTATGTTACAAAAGTAGGTCAGAGGTCAGCTTTTAATCACTTTAAATACATCTTCCTCTGCATTGTAGACTGAGGATTTCAGAAACACCAGAAGAACTGAGAGTTAAATTGTAATACAAAAAACTCTTTAACCGTACATTTCAGTTCAACTTGCTTTTGAGTTTATTGGCTTGGCCTTTTTTAATGTCTTTGTTGGGTTCTTATGCTCTCTTGTAAAGGTGCTTTATGCTGACTTTAATATCGCGATTTTTTTTGCACAGACATGTAATTAATTCATACCGATGTTTGTTGTTAAACAGTTGCTTCACCTTTCTTTTATGACCCAGAGACCTGCATAATTTCATCAAATCCCACAACTGTGTCAGAGGACCCAGCCATATTCACTTAGAGGGAGGGATATCTTTCGGCGTGGGGGCGTTTAACCTGGTATGTCACAAAATATACACAGAACACTAAAAAATATCATCATTTTTTAAAAATGCTCTTAGGCTACTAAGATGACCTTTCCGACCTTCATCTGCCAGCTGATGCTAGCTCATCCCGTTCACTTGATCAGAAAGTCTGACCACTTGGAAGTTTAGACAGTTTGTTACTTTACAGCATTAATTTGTGTGCTACCACGATTTCAAGACGGAATCAATTATCCTAGAAAATATAACTTTCCCATCAATCTGGGAGGAGTTAAAAAATCCATTTGGTTGTTTGGACGGGTTCTTAGATGAAACTCTTTGTTTTAAATAAATAGTAAAGCAACGCTTAGACCTGCAAACCTCTAATATTCTCACAAACAAGCCACGGAGTTTGTTTGCTGAAAAATGTTGTTTGGACAGATGAGACAAAAGTCAAGATGTTTGGCCATAATGCTCAGTGGCATGTGTGAAGAAAACCAAATACAAGATCTCAAATGTCTCATAGCAACTTTAGATCATGGTTGTGGAGGGCTAACGGCATGGGCTTATTCTGTACAAAAGTTCTGCAAAATAATGTGGAAGTTCACATCCAATGCTCCAAGCGACCATGTGGTTGTTACTCGAGGCTCAGGAGGTAGGGGTTTGTCCCATAAATGTTAAGTTAGAACCCCCACTATGTCCATCTCACTTACTTTGCTGATCCTGCAATGTGTGTGAGCACACGTCAACACATTGGTGAGATCATTGTATTTGGTTTGCAGTAATTACCAAAAGAAGCAGGTGTCAGTCTCACAGAGATTTTCTCCTTGCTAATAAGAAGAAGCCTTCGGTAAGGACAAATGTTTTTGACATCAGGCGCTTGTTGGAAATTATATAACGCCTTCAAGGATCTCAATAAGCTTATTCATGCTTTTATCACCTCTTACCTGGACAAATGTAACTCCTTATACATTAGGGTAAATCAATCACCCCTGTAGCTCATCTTTTACTGGTACAAGGAAGCATGAACACATAATTCCAGGCTCAAAATCTCTTCATTGGCTATCCGTCTCTAATCACATTAGTTTTTCATATTCTATTGCTCACTTTTAAAGTTTTAAATGGTCTTGCCCAGGGGTGTCCAAAGTGGGATGATTTTGTGAAAACTCCAACCACAGCTCAAGAATCAGAATCAGAATCAGAAAGGGTTTTATTGCCAAATGTTGGGTAGGTTTACAACATTAGGATGATACTAATGTGGCCAATTGGTAAAGGTGGTTGATCCAGATGGACACTTTTTAAAAGATTTTAGGCCAGACTTTTAGACATGAAATGGAAAGTTTTATTAACCATGTGTAATGTACGATGGGGGGTTGTGTTCATGTGTTGGTGTACGAATGCTTCAGGGAAGAAGATGCTGCAGACACAGCTTCAGTTGAACAGTGAAGGATCTTATTCTCAAACCTGGTCCAATTGTCTACAAATTCCTATTAGTCTTTTAGACACAACCACTTCAATAGACTTCAGGCAACCCCTATACTTTTCATATTTGGCATCCCTCTGTTTATTACTTCTACTATCCTTAGGCATGGTCAAGCATTCCTCACCTTACATTTCTACCCCTCTAAGCATATTACTTTGTCTTAGAAATTTACCCCGAGTCTAAGCTGAGGCTTCGAGGTTACTGGACACTACACATGCTTCCTCTCACTTTAATTTATTAGTACATAGAAACAAAATAATTTGTTGACCTTTACTCAAAACCATCCTTGGGAACCACCTTGGCTAATTACAGCAAGCAATTGTGAATCGAGTGATCACTATTTAGTTCTTGTTGCTCAACTGCAAGTTGTTGTTTTTTCAAGACAAAAGAAGGAAACAATCAAGCTAAAAAAATTAGGAAACCCCATGAAACTCTTTTAAAAAGACATTTGACCATTTGATTATTTGGTTACATGTATTAAAATTTTGAAATCAGGGAACATTTCTCCAATTGAAGTGATCAGAATTCGACCAGACTCTCTGAACGAGGGCTTTCTGATTGCTTCGGGAGGAAATCTTACAGCATATGTTCTTTTTGCATCAGTGGTTAAGCTACAGCGATCTGTCACTCCTGGTTTGTGTACAGTGCAGTCACAGATGCGCTCCAATGTCCTCCATAACTCTTCAACTTGCTGTCAGCTCCCAGATAGCGAGATGCATTTGGTACGTTGTGCAAGTCTGAGAAGATACTCAGATGTTCTCATGGAAATCTTTTGGTTGATTTGGTGACCTGAACTCCACGCCTAAAGTTGAAAATGTCCCATTGTCTGCACCAAGTGGACAGCGGTGTGAATTGCAATCTGTCAAAATGACCGATGACCTTCAGATTTTTTTTCAATGGTCAAATACAGAAAATGTTCATTTAATGCGTCCCTTGATTTGGACATCTCTGGTTCAGCCCCTTTCTTGTGTATGTGATCTCCTCAACATCCATTAAAATGAAGGAATTCATGTTGATAGTACACTACCCTAACATTCTGAACTAAGTTTGCAGCTTCAAGATGAACCTTTTCCTTGTTCATGCGTCATATTTGGTCTAAAATAAAGTTTTAAAATTACATTGTCATTCATAGTTTAGCATATGGATTACGCCATTGCCTTGCATCAATTTTAATCTCTTCTGTTGTCTTTTTCACATTAACAATATTTTATCATGGCTGAATCCCCCTGAAAAAGCCCAGATTCCAGCCTGATTCAACTGGCAATTGTTTTAGTAATTCACCCCCATCCTAATGTCTATACATTTTGTCAGATCATGTGCTTGTACCTTAGAGCTGATCAAATCTTTTTGACTTTCAGACGCTGTCTCTATTTCCTCCTCGGATACTTAAAATGTTGGAGTTTGCAGGCTTTTCTGGTGACAAGGTGGGAAGTTTATCACTTCTTCCATCTTCCATTCACTTCACTCAGCAGCATCTTTCAGCCTGGTAGACGTTTTCCACATGTGCTCTGTTGTAGGAATATGGTCTGTCTCTTCTTTGTGACGGTGCGACAGGAATGAACTTGCGCTCCATGCTGTGCGCTCTGCTGCTGCTCTGCTACCACACCTTCCTCACATTTGTCCTTGGTAGTTTTGCTACTAGATTCATGTATTGATTTCATTCATTACCCCCTCGTTAACATTTCTGTATGGTTTCATATTCCTGTCTTTATCCTCTCAGGAACGGGGGAGGGAGACGTTTCTGAGGCTGAGAGACTGCTGAAACCTTTCCGGCTCCGATACCCACGGGTAAGTATCACTGTTGTAGGAAAAGTCCTTTTTACTATCTCCCACACAGCTGGCCTTGGTGAATTGCCGAATAAGGCTGCAATCCATTTACCCTGAAAAGTTAGAACAAAAATGTCAATGACATTATACCCGTCCTAGCTGTGTTCCAATGCAGCGGGATAGGCTAATGGCTGTTCCAAGTGATCAGGCTAACTACAATTAGTAATAAAAGCTGTTGCATATATGCTGCAGCAACATATTCACCGGTCAACGTTGCATGGACAGTTTAGTTTGTGTGCAGTTGATCTAATCAGGTGCAAACCATCAGAAGTGCAAATAACAGGTTAGTAATGAAAACACAGCCACTGTTTGTAGACCTGGCAGCCGTATTGGATTTTATTAATAGGTTTTTGAAGAACCTTCAACTTTCAGATATCTGATTGTGTGTGTGTGTGTGTGAGGGGGGGGGGGTGTTAATTAATTGGATGAGTTTTTAATCCTTAGCCCTTTAATCCTAGAAATGTTATTTAGGTGATAGAAGGCTGACCTTGTTATTGACTGTATGTGGCCTTGGAGGTTCAGGTCTGAGTCCATTACTACACATAGATTTCAGGCCTGATCGGTACTTTATGGACTTGACCTCAAAATGCAACAACAAGCTCAATAGATAGAACATTACATTAGAAATAAACTGTAGATGTCTGTCTGTGCCAATGAGAGAGAAAACTTTCTTAAAGGGGGGTATTATGCAAAATTGACTTTCTGAAGCTTGATATCCTGAGAACCTGTCTTTCCCTCATTAAAAACATACCTGAAGTGTTGCTCTGACCCATTCACTCATGTTAGAGTAATCTTTGAGTCTCTGCCGGTCTCTGCTGGTAGTTCTTGGGGTTGCTGAAACTCCTGCTCCCACCTATCCCCGCCTTTTCCACCCATCTCCTCCTCCGACCTTACGTACTCAGCCGAGAGCCTCGCCCCTGCAGAGCTCCCCACCCCTCCCCACCTCTCAAAACACCAGTTGAGTCCCAGGTGCAGTAATTATTACACACCAGCTGCGCGTCTTTTGTGGGATTTTTTTTCCGACTCCGTGCATGCTGCGTTAATGCACGGTATGCAACGAACTGAAGGGGGAGTGTCAGAAAGAGTAGGAGGGCCTTAGAGAGGCACAGGCGAAAATCAAGGCGTCCAATACGGGAAGTACATTTCTTTAAGGTGGATTTGGATATATGACGGACTTTTAAAAGACTTAAGGTGACAATTTTATTGGATTGTGCTATAGAAGGGTAATATGTGTCTGGAAGAAGCAAAATACCTCCCCTTTAAAAAAAACTGTGGGTAAGATATCGAGGCAGAATTAGAAGGAGCTTAATTGGGTTATGATTGCATCAAGGTGTTTTTGGTTTAGTTTTTGGAATGCAGACATTTTCTCTACATTGTTGTAGAGTGGCATGACACTGGTAATGGGTTTGGTAGTGATGTACAGATTAACCCTCTAGTTGTCAGAATCTTTTCAGTAAAAAAGCTGTGAATTCATTGCAAGCCCTGGTGGAATTTAGTTCAGGGGCTACTGTCACAGGAGGACTAGTTAGTCTCTCAACTGTTGCAAAAAAAGTCTGCGCATTATTAATGTTTCTGTTAATGATTTCAGAAAAGAATGATTACCTTGCGTTTTTCAAAGTTAAGTGATATCTGTTCAATCTGTCTTTGTAGATCTCATAGTGAACTTGGAGTCGAGTTTTCTGCCATTTTCTCTGCCTTGTCGACACTCCCTTTTTCACTATGTACCAGTGGATCGCTAGTCTACAGCTACTTCTTTCTACCAGAGACTACTTTAACTTTAGTTGGGGCTGTGGTATCAATGATGTTTGACATTTTAGAGAAAAAGTTATCAACCAGTTTGTCTACTGAGTTTGTGTTGGAGGATGAAGGGGATAGGGGTGAGGTGGAGCAGTAAATTTGTTTAAAGGTTTCAACAGAACTGTCCCCAAGAAAACAATTTTTTCCTAGTTGTCTCACTGTGGCTAGATAGTTTAGCGGAGATGATGGTTTCAAAGAAAACACAGAAATGGTCAGATAATGCTATTTCAATTACTGAGATGTTGGATATATTCAAACCTTTGCTGATAAGTCCAGAGTGTGTCCTTGGTTGTGTGTTGGTTGTTTGACATGCCGGGTCAGGCCCAAGTTATGAAGATTATCACATAATGCTTTTCCTTGTCTATCTTGGGGGTTGTCAGTATGGATGTTGAAATCCCCAACAATGATTAATTGGCCATAGCCGATACATATTACGTAAAGAAGGTCACTCAAATTGAAGAAATTAGCTCTAAGTTTTGGTGGTTTATATAAAGTTTTTAAAAAAAAGGTTTATTAGGGTCTTTTATCTGAAGAGCTAGATACTCAAAAGAGTCATATGTGCCCAGAAATACATTTTCACATTTTGAGTTATGAAAAATTGTGGCTATGCCTCCACCTCATCTGTGTTTCCTGCTCTCGCTTAGAAAATTCTAATTTGACGGAGTTGACTCTATCATTGCAGATGATTCACTATTACTGTCTCACCAGGTTTCCCATAGAA
This sequence comes from Valencia hispanica, assembly GCA_963556495.2. Lineage (NCBI taxonomy): Eukaryota > Metazoa > Chordata > Actinopteri > Cyprinodontiformes > Valenciidae > Valencia > Valencia hispanica. Next base: position 10,223,169 of record OY747718.1, read on the forward strand.
ATAGAGCATGTAGATTTCGCTTAGTGATGAAGCTATTAATTAGAAACAAATTCCCTGAAAAAGACCTAATGTTTAATCATGCTGATTTAAGAGCTTTGGTGGTGGGTAGCAGGTCAGACATCAGTTTGAGATTTGGTTGAATACGGCAACGTTTGGTTTTAGTTTTATGGTTTCTCCTGGTTATAAGCACCTGAATACCACTTTCAGGGTGGCCAGACTTATCCTGGTGGACAGTGGGTCTAGAACTAATGTCTGGTTCCCTTCTATATCAGATGTCTGTTATTACGAGTTGTGGTAGAGGAGGAGGACTATATCTAGTATCCGTCCCAGAGGCCTTGTGTAGTTCAAGTCTTGGTGTTAGCTGGGTTCCAATTCTAATTTGAACGTTCAATCTGTCAGAGAAAGTGTTGAAGGGAGATTCATTTGGTGAAGACGACGAGTAGGATGACCTTGGAGAATGCGGGGATAAACGCTGTGGGTCTCTTCTTGCTGCTGTTCATGCCGTAGAAAAGGGAACGTTTTAAGCCTGGTCTTAATAGGGGAAAAGGTGTCTGCCTCACTGACTAAAACTGGGAGCTGGTCCTATAGGGGAGGAGTCTGATAACTTTTGAAAACTCTTAGAACCACCAGTAAACCTTTCAATCTGAGAGCGAAGTGCTTCATTAGGAACATATGAAACAATCCGATCTCTGGTGTATGATGGAGCTTAATTATGAAGGGTTTTTTATGGAAGGAGGTGAGTTTTAAAATATATTCCAACTTTAGGAGGGAGCAAATGGAAAGAAGCTAAAATTGGAGAGTTATGACCTTCCTTTTAAATTCTCAACAGAACTCTCGCTGCAGTGTTTTGGGATGAGCTGAAATCTGATTCTTTCTGGAAATAGAATCAGTTTCATAATCTGAATCTGTGACATTCTTCTAACTTGGTTGGTTTCTGGCATGGATCCAGATTTAAAGCTTAGCCCATTGATTTTCTTTATCAATTCACCCACCAGTTCTGAAGTATGTTTTTGAATCATTGCTTTATTGACTGCACAGTGGTTGGTTGGTTGCTCTTTCTAAATTGTCCTTTGGTGTGAGTCTGTGCGTGTATGATTGTTTGTCCTGTGTGACTCTGGTGACCTGTCCATCACCACCATCATTCTTGACAGTGTTCCAACAGTGTATTATTCCAAACACACATTAAAGATGGTGTTGGATTGTGGTTAGCTGGCTAACACTAAATTCCGTGAGTGGGCCCCACCTCAGGCATATTGAAAATGTATGAACTATGCTTAAAAGCTAGAAATTAGCTAACTTAAATTAACTCTACCAATTGTGATAAAAAGATCATTCAAATCTCTAACCAGAATGATACCAGAACCCAACACACCAGTACCAGTAGCAGCAGAATAGACCCTTAATATGATGCTACCGCCAGCACCCTGGACTGTTAAGACTAGTTTATACTTCTCCGTCTGCGGAAGTGCGGAGAAACGCAGCGCCATTATCCATTGACGCAAGGGTTCTCCGACCGGTATGTAAGCACGGACGGAGTAGAGCCCAATTTTTTAACCATTCATCGAACGCAACTGAGAGTGCACGTCTGTGATTGGTCAGCCCAACATCAGCCCCAGATTATGCCCCAGATTATTTCACCAGAATGGTGCTCTATAGTCGATGCAGCTTTTGGGTGCTAGATGCTTTATATTGCAAGGTCAGTTTATCTTATATGATCGTTTGGTGATTTTGAACACCAGGAGGTGTAGAGAACAACAAAACAGACCACTGTGTTTCTTTGTTTACATGCAATTTTAGAGTTTTCAAAGAGCTGCACTTCTAGTAAAAAGCTTTCCAGCTCAATCAAAACTCGCTCTCTGTCGGCCATTGCTCCTTGAGTGGATGTGCGTTTACAAGCTGAAGTAAATAAACTCGACCAGAGACGTCACTTCAGTGGTTGGCAGACCCACCAGAAAAGGTCAGCACCCCCTGCTGTCCTGGTGGGGAATTGCTTTGTAACACTGACACACCAACGGAGAATGGAGAACGTCTCCATCAATACATGTGCGTGTGGGTGCAAACTTGCTGACAGAGAAGTATAAACCAGGCTTTAGCAGTGTCCTTAGGGTTGAAAGTCTCACTTTGACTCCTCCAAACTTTAGTTCTTGTCTTAATGGACAAATAGCTCATCTTTGCCACATAATTATTTTCTCCAGAAGAAATTTGGCTTGTCCATGTGGGAAGCTGCAGATTCCTGTTCAAGTGGAAGGTGCTTCTTTCTTGCTCTGCACTTTTCAGTCCCTAATAGTGTTAAATTCCTTTCACTATTGCCTGTAGGTGTTCCAGAATCTTCCAGTTTATGAGTTATTGATGGTTGCTGGGTTGTCCCTGAATCACTAAGAGTGATAGTTTGGGAGAGAGAGAGATCAACTTGTGCTCAACTGGGTGTTCCAGCAGGACAGTGATTTTGAACAAGGAATTGCTTAGAGACTCTTCCACATCTGTGCCCCAAATTCTTAAACTTAAAAAAAATAAAATAAATAAATAATAATAATAATAAAAATAATGCGATTCAATAATTTTCTTCTCTCGTTCTCTCTCACACACACACATTCTCGTAAATTCCCCAGCTCTGTTTCCCACCACACCTTCTCCCCACATGCCGGCCCATCCCACAGAACAAACGGACTCTGTGTGTCCTGTGGCCGAATGAAAATGTCTTGGTCAAACACAGCCAAGAAAGATTGTTAGCTCCTTAAAGATTGATGAGAATTTAACTGTTAAGTAATCTGGTGCCTGAAGTTGTATCATGTATATTTTTTCTTTATTTTATACAGGGTGCAATATTCCTCTTTTTCGCTGGAAGAACCGAGGAGATTAAAGGAAACATTGATGAGGTTTGTTTATAAGAAAGTCTAGAAATTCCCAGTTTTATTACCTGATCACATGATAATTGAATGAAGCCCTTTCTGGATTTAAATTGTTACTATGGTAATATTGCTGCTCTGTTTGAATCAGTGAAATCCTACTAACCAGTGCTCAACGTTAATGTTTAATACACATCTTTCTCCACCTCAAATCCAGTCGCTGCTGCCTTCTCATTGTTCTTCTTTCCTGTAACGTTTCACTGTGCTGCCAGGCGGTGGCGCTTTTTGAAGATGGCTGCAAGGCCCAGCAGACGTGGAAGCAGTTCCACCACATGTGCTACTGGGAGCTGATGTGGTGCTTCACCTTCAAGCGTGCGTGGAAGATGGCGTACTTCTATGCAGACTTGCTGAGCCAGGAGAGCCGCTGGTCCAAGGTGTACAGCTCTGCACACGAGGAGTTTACCCTCCCCGGTTTTGTTTAGCTTGTTCGGAAATAGATAAAAAAAAAAAATTCTTCTTCTACTTTTCCTTCAGGCCATGTATGTGTACATGAAAGCTGCTTACCTCAGCATGCTGCCAAAGGAAGAGTCCCGCCCCTTTGGAGAGGATGAGGTGGAGCTATTTAGGTAAATGAGTATTTTATGGTAAAACGCTAAATGGCAACCCTATAAACAGAGAATTCCTAAACAAACCAAGAATATTGAAAAAAGGAAGAATTTTATTTTCCAAATATAATCTGAAAAGTGTGGTTTGCATTTGTATTCAACCCCTCTTGTGTCAATACAACCAACTGCAAGTCTGGTGGAGTTTGTCTCTACCAGCTTTGAACATATAGAAACTGAAGCGTTTGGCAATTTTGTCTTCGCACAGTTTGCCTAGGCTCTGGAAGATTCGGGGGTGAAACAATAATTTGCTGGTCTTACAGCATTTTCTCAATTCGATTCAGGTCTAGATGTCAACTGGGCCATTCTAAAACCTTAATATGCGTTGATCTAAACCAAGGGCCTCAAACTTGAGTACTACTGTCCAGCAACTTTTTGGATTCATCCCTGCTCCAACACACCTGAATCAAAAGGCTGAGTTACCTCCTTGCCATGTCCGTAATATTTGTATAGAATTGGTGGGTTGGACCAGGGATACATCAAAAAAGTTGCAGGACAGTGGCACTCGAGTTGCAGACCCCTGATCTAAGCCATTCCATTCTAGCTCAAACTGTATGTTTAGGGTTGGGAGATGAGATTATCCATGCACACACACGTTGGTTGAGTTCTGAATACATTAAACTTTTTCTAGAGGTACCAAAGTTAAGTGGTCCGATTACAGATGTAGATTTTCTTTGCTCTATTCACAAAAAATGTGAAAAGCATATATCGTTTTCCTTCTCCTTCACAATAATGCGCCACTTTGTGTTGGTTTCAAGTTTCAGTAGCCTTTACAATCCTGGGAGCCACTTTTGCCCTCGGTTCTGCTAAGTAACATTCGTCTAGCCTTGCAAACCTTCACATTAACCTTCGATGTACATTTTTATAAAGAAATTATAAATGAACTGCAGTTAAAAGGCTGTACCTGGAATAATATATGTATTTCATATGTTTTTATCTGTGTATCTACTTTCTCCCACAAATCTGTTGAAGAGCCAGAAGATCAATGTTTCGGTTTGTAATTTGGCACACGGTTAAATGAGAATTAAATAGATGATTAGTTTGTTGTTGTTTGTAGTTTTCTTTCTATTTGTACATTTTAGAACAAAAACAACATCAAACTTTGGCAAAAGTGAATAAACACATTTTGCTGCATTTCACAATTATAGTAAATGAAAGGAAAAAGGTGTTAACCTTTCAGCCTATTGATCCCAAAAAGACAAACAAAAGCAATACTGCTCCATCAATAGCGTCATTCTGTTCTGGAAATTCTATACAGCTACTACATGGAAACATAGAAAACTGCTCAAATTCATGTATTTTTGTTTCCATTATAATAATATTAATATCAGTTCTTAATAGTTTTTGACAAAGGTTGGTAAGAGCTGCTGTTGAGGTCCTAAAGAGCCACAGGTTGCAGACCCATAGGTCTATAATCTAAAATCCCAATAAAGTACAGTGAATCTCATGGTTGTAATCCACGGAAGCGTTTAACTGCCAGAGCTTGTAAATAAATTCAGGAGCAGTATCTCCTTACAACGAGAAACTTTTTTCGTTTTAACGACGTATAAAGCACGGTAAAACAAGACACGTTTTATGAGACATTTTCTCGTTTCAAAGAGAAATAAACAATTAGAACTTATTTAAAAGGCATAAAGAAGCTCCGTTTGTTTCTCCTTCTGTTTCTTAGACACTTAAACATCCAGAGAGGTGTTGCTGTTTTACTGTTAGGATCCTTCTTTTTTAAACAAGAACATGTATTGGTTTTAACTAGATATAAATCTCATTATAACGGGTTTATATATTTGATATCTGGTTAAAACGAGAAAGTGTTCTCATTTTAATGAGTTAACTCTCTCGTTATAACGAGTTTTGTTTCTTGTTATCTATGAATTTATTTCCCAGCACTGGCAGTTAAAATGCTTCCGTAGTAATCTGACAAAACGTGAAAAAGGTCATGGAGTCTGAACTTTTCCAGTCACTGTTTATATTTAGATAACTGTTTACAGGTTGTTATAATAAAAATGTCGGTATTTTCAAGTCTGAAAGGAAACTAGTCAGGTTCAGTAATACTTTGATTCTAAATCGGTTTCGGCCTCCTCCCTTTTCTTTAGACAAGTACCAGCCCTGAAGCAGAAGATAGCAGGAAAGTCTCCTCCAACAGAGAAGTTTGCGATCCGTAAAGCCAGACGCTACAAGGCTTCCCACCCAGTCAGGCTGCCAGTCCCGGTGCTGGTGAGTCATAAAGCATAAACGATCACAGAAACACACGTGGAATTCTGATTGGCTCTCATCGCAACTGCACAACAACAGGAGATGATGTACATGTGGAACGGCTTCAGTATGATCAGCAAACGACCAGAGCTGACTGAAGGAATGATGGAGACTTTGGTGGAGGCAGAGCGCACTCTGCTGGAATCTCCCGGTATTGCAGCTTGCCCCACACCATAAATGCCACAGGCATAAGAAACTCTTGTTTAGCTATAGAACATGCTTTTCTCTTTATTTTGCAGAACACGAATACGTGATGGATGACCGCTGCTTGATCCACATGCTGAAGGGTTTGTGTTTCAAGAACCAAGGGATCCTGCAGGCTGCTGAGGAATGCTTCAACAAAGTGTGCTCAAGGTGGGCGCCTTGCTTCCACCTGCTTCAAATGCTTCCACCAAGAATACGAGCATCTTTGTTTGAAATCTCTACAGATTATTTTGACGAGAAAACTGTGAAGAAAAGCAAACAGCTTACCCCTGCCTGTGTATTCTCACACTGGAAATATTTCCATGGCAAATATAGGAATGACGTCACCATCCGACGTGGATGCTCGTGCTTCAAAATCAAAAGTGCCTTTGCAAAAGTATTTTTTACCTCAGTTTTTACCTAAGTTACAAACACAAAATTATATCACAAACACTAAGTTACAAACACGTTGTATTTCACTGGGATTTTATATTGACCAAGTCAAAGTAGTTCATGGTATTTTTTGTTTACTTACAAAAAAAAAATGGTCTTGGTCTTTTGCAGCCTCTAAACATGTTTTTGTACTTTCCTCATCTTCTTATCAACTCTGACTAGTTGAAGCCAAGCATGCCCATACCATAATGCTGCCACCACTATGTTTCTCTTAGGGGTTGATGTCTTCAACTATACACAATTATGTGCTGCTTTGTGTTGGTCTATCACACAAACCCCCCAATAAGTTACATAAGATGTTGTGGTTATATAACATGATCAAATGCAAAGAAGTTCTTCTGGTCTGAATACTTTTGCGAGGAGCAATGCATGCATGCATGGGGGACCAACACCACTGCCTACGTAACATAACTAATGATGTCTTCTTCTCTACAGTTTGAAGTCTCTGTTTGAAACACTTGCTTACAACAGAACGGTTGTGCCGCTCTCTATTTGTGTTTAGTGAAAAGAAGATCAAGTTTGACCACTACCTGGTGCCCAACGCTCTAGTGGAGCTCAGTCTGCTTTACATCGACCAGGGCAGGAGAGACGCGGCTATTAAAACACTCCATAAAGCCAAGTAAGTCAGATAAGCACAGTATGGTAACCCAGAGTGAGATAATACCACGTTGTCATGGTATTACCGCAAATAGGTACCATAAAAATTCAGAACAGGACTCGATTGCTTGTATTTTAATCAGAAATCCAACAATTATTCCTACTGCAGCAAAATAATTATACCATATAGAACAGTGGTCCCCAACCCCCGGGTCATGTGGTACCGGGCCGCGGGCCACACATAATGAATAAATAAATTCCAGTATTTCTGTTTCATTTATTCTTTTAGGGTGACCGCTGTTTTATTTTGAAAAATGACCAGATATCCCCATTACATAGCTCAGTCTTGACCATAGACTGTATATAATATATGTCTTGACACATCAAGAGGCTTGTATTGGTCACATGACCGCTAAAATGAATCCCACAAGGTAGCAAGATGGATAGAAAACAACCGTTTCTTTGGAAAGGGGAAAAGGCCCAAGGCTCTCACTGATTCAGCGTTGTGGTGAGTTAGATTTGTCATGCACTTTGTATTTATTTTTGTGTTAAATCTTGAATTATTAAAGGTATGTTTACATGTTACCATGGCGACCAGAGAGCGTTAGGTGGCTGAGTGTTACTCTTGTTATGTTGTCTGCTCGATGTTAGGAGGACGCTGTTAATAAAGCTGCGAATACACATTGGTTTACGTCTATTGTTATAATTTTAAAAAATAACCCGTTTTTATACAGTCCGTTATCATTTATCCGCCACAACTTAAAGGCCGGTCCGTGAAAATATTGTCTGATATTAAACCGGTCCGTGGCGAAAAAAAGGTTGAGGACCACTGATATAGAATATTATGGTTGTGATATTGTAATCTGTGTGGGGGTTTTTTGCGGTTGGAAACCTTTCTATGTGGCCAAATGTGTCTTTGTGTTAGTTTCTTTCAGCTAGCTAATCAGAAGTGTCCAACAAACAGGTGGTTAGGGTTTGACTTTATGCCATAAAGATAGAAGAAATTCTGGTTACTTTTCTGGCATCCCATTACTTTAAACCAGTAGTTCCCAAAGTTGGGGTTGGGACCCTATTTGGGGTCACAGATATGTAAGTGTGCGATCTTGAGGTCCTCTTGAGAGAATAAGCTAGTCTAGTGTTACATTTTTATTTTTGGGTCAGAAGCTGGAATGTTGGGAAACCACTCCTTTAAACTTTTGGACTCTATGAAGAAAAATGTTAACAGTTTTGAAACCATAACTTTTTTTTTTAAATCTGGCATTCCTTAAGATGAAGAGTAACCTAAAGTTCAGGAATGACCTTTACATCTTTAATGCCGTAAATAGCTCTATGAACCCGGATAAGTCAATGAAACCTGCAAGGCTAAGGTCTAGTGCAAGGCTAAGGTTTCAGCTAAGGTCTAGTGCAAGACGGGCCACCATGGCGAGAGTAAACTACAGTGGACACCCGCTTATTTGTGGTTCAGTATTCGCAGATTCACCTATCAGTAGATTTTTCTGTGCATGCAAGAGCATATCTAAAATATTCACACACAAAAAAAAAATGCAGCCTGGAAAGCTGAAATACCTAGACACAATGCTACTTGACATATTGGCTGACATTTGCAAAAGCAGACATTAGCATCTGCTACAGTACCAGGACGGTTTCCACTGTGCATATTAATGCATGTTAAGGTATATTTAGTGTTCGAACTATTAAAATTGGCAGTTATCCTTATTAGAGGGGGCCTTGAGTGTTTGCGGATTGTTGCTAGTCGTGGGCAGCTGTGGTCTCTTACCCATGCAATAACCAGGGGTCCACTGTGTTTCAATCTCAAAAACATGAAAGCTGCTTACCGTCACTACGGTGACCAGATCCCCACCCATCAATTGTGGGACAATGTGAGATACAATTGCGTCAAGATAAAAGTCTAAAATAAGTTTTAAAATAACACACTTTCTATTCGGCCTGTTAGCTCTAAGATGACGTAAAAATGTTAGCAGTGACGTCAGTCTTCTGCGCCGCTCTGGATTGCCTACTTTTGCGGAATGTCCTTTTCTTTATTGTTTTCATAAAGTCTTAAAATGAGCAACTTTGAGGAAGAAAATGAAAAAGCAGTTTTGGTGGATTTCTTATTCATTTTATTTATGAGTCGCAATGGGCAGTTGTATCGTGAAAATGAAAAAGCATTTATGCGTTTTAATTTCAATTATACTATGTATTTGCTTCCGTAGTGAGACAGCCCCGTCTTTCCAGGTTGGAATTCCAGATTTAGGGGACCTGTTTGTCTATTTTTCACAACTTAAATTTTCTACTTCTGGGTAAAAAATGTAACATTCAGAAAAATGATTGTTGTTTTTCTTTTGTCTCAAAACACAATTAAAGGAAAAGGTCCAAGTCCTGTCGCAGCACTGCTTTAAAATGCTCTGACAGCATGGTAGTACTAGGAAAACTTGGGATCAAACAATCGATACTTGCTATAGAAGCTTTGTGAACCACTGTTTGAAAATGGAAAAACTCAAAGTTTAATCTAAAAAGTTCTTATTTTAAGACAAAACTCTCTAGTGAAACAGTGGCTCATTATTGGCCTGTTTAAAGATAGCCAGGGGTCCAATGGTATAGACTAATTAGGTGTGAATAACACTAATTTGTGTCCATTAGTGCAGTCTTTTTCAACCCTGTTCCTCCAGGCACACTGCCATGCATGTTTTAGATGTCTCCCTGCTTCGAGTGGATCTGATTTCAATTCATGGCTGACGAACATCATGGAATCATCCGAAAGCGTTTGTGTTTAAAGCAGGGACACATCTAAACCATGCAGGGAAGTGTGCCTTGAAGACCAGGGTTGGGAAACAACGCATTATTATTTCCTACTTGCAGGCTTTTTCTTCTTCTTAGAAATACCAACTAGTTTTCTGTGCAGCCTGACCTCCTCTTGTGACCCGCAGGCACAACTACAAGGACTATTCGATGGAGTCCCGTACGCTGTTCAGGATCCACGCTGCTCTGGCCAAACTCAAGGCGGAGCCTGAGGAAGAAGACAGCCAGCTGTAACAAACCATTTCTGCGGGACTAACCAGGCCTCTCACTATGGACAGTTTTAACCCATTTGTATTTACACCAAACTTGACATATAAATACTAGTCGGGTTCCTTTCATGAAGGTATTTTTGTGCCATCACCTGGCTTTCCTGGAATAAAATATAGTCGGACAGAGAGGAGTGCTTCTTGGAAAGCTGAGGGACTTTTCACTACCTTCCACAGGTGAACAAACACCTGAGTGTATATAAGCAAGTTATTTTATTTAATAGAGGACGTTTTGTGGTTTATGCTAAAAACAAATCTTCACAAATTGAAGTTATAGAGGAAAAATCAAATATACTGTAAGATTTATTCAACTGTACATGGTTGTGCCATATGATATTCTTCTTGGAGAGGGAGATTAGGGAATGATCAGTGGGGGGAACGTCCTGTTCTGTAAATTTAAAGTCACTTTAATAAGTACATTGTTCTATGCACCAAGACTGTGATATGTGCCTCGTGGCAAACTGTTGATCTGTTTTAGCTCAAAACGGGTACAGCGCACAGCAAATGTGTTCATCTCCTGAACTTTGTCTTGTCGTCAGCACCCTTTACTATGATACATCAATAAAATCCAGCGCGAGTCATTTTTCTAAGGTCAGATTTATAAATAAACAAAGTCCACATGTGTGTAATCATAGGATAAGTCCAGCTGTTCTGTGAAGGCCTCAGATGTTTAATAAAGGACAGATGGCATCATCAGGACCAAAGAAGACAGCAGACAGGTCAGGGAGGAGGTTTAAAGCAAGAGTTATGGCATAAAACAATATTCCAAGCTTTGAACTTTTCACAAAGAAATGCTCCCTCCATCATCTGGAAGAATATGGCTTAACTACTAACCTACCCAGGCAGGCCTGTTCACCTAAACTGACAGAAACAGCCATGAGGAACATTCAAGGGTCATACCCTTTTCCCTCAGTAAAGTTCAAACACTTTTCAAGGTCATTTTTCTAACTTTTCCAGCACCATGTTTTGGAGATTAAACAATCAAACACCAACACCCTATAGATCTGACTGCTCCAACAACAAACCACTAGATTTCAAGAGAAGCTCCCTCAGATGCTTCTGCTGCGCTGGTTCTGACTACATCGCTAGATGCGGATGTGGAGCCGGCTTTGCTTCTTGGTCCACTGATTGTCTGCTGAAAAGAAAATCTCCCATCATGCATTGATGCTTTTTCTCTCAATAGCACAAAAAAGAAATTCAAACTCCAGACAAGTTTTTTTTTTATGTTTGTAAATCTGCTTCACACCACAACAGCAAAAACAAGTACAAACGTGCACACGAAACTGCTTTAAATAAAGTTGATACAATTATGCACATCTCAGGTGGATTTTTGACATTAACTAAGTACTTTTACTGTTAGAAAATACTTTTTTTTTTTATCTTTGATGTCTATTTCTGATTATTAATTTATCTAATCCACAGGTCCCCCTTGCAAACCTTGTAGGAAGCTATTTGAGGATTTGGTCCTCGTTTCAGCCATGTTTTGTACTCATCTTCAAGCCAACGGTCGTTGAAACATTTTGCTTTGACCCTCTCGCCAACAACCTGAGCCACTAGCACCTGCTCAACATAGGTGCGCTTTTGTTTTGTTTTTTTAGCCTAGGTCTCGATAGCAAAACAGTGCAGATAGAATATCAAGCATTTTCTAGGATGTTATACAAAAATCAACCACTTTCAAAACCTCGATGATACCTTGTTAAAATTCAAGCATTTTCAAGGATTTCAAGCACCCGTACGAACCCTGAACTGAGCTGCAGAGATCCACACCTCGGGCAGGAGAATCTGTTGACGGGACGAATAGTAGTCATGGATTCCATGAATTCGTTTATGTGAAAGTAGCAAGAGGAAAGCGATTGTTTAAAAGAAGCCATATGAACTCATGTTTGCGGTTTGCCACGTATAGGACACAGCAAACACGTGGAAGAAGGTCCTCTTTAATCAGATGAGAACAAAACGGAACATTATTCCTACAGTGTGTCATAAAAATGACACTGTACATCACCCCGAGTCCACCATTCCCATGGTGAAACATGAGAGTGGCAGCGTTATGCTGTGGGAGTGCTTCATCAGGAACGGGGAAGACGGTCAAAGTTGATGGGAATGAAGGAGGCTGCATAAGACTTGAGACTGGGGTGGAGGTTCATCTTCCAACAGCACAAGAACCCCTAGCCAGTGTTTCCCAATCCTCAAGACAGACCGCCCTGCATGTTTTAGATGCTTCCCTGCTTCAGCACACCTGATTTCAATTGATGGTCGATTTAACAGGCTTTTGCTGAGCTGCAGTCATCTGAGTCAGGTGTGTTAAAGCAGGGGAGCATCTAAAACATGCAGGGCAGTGTGTCTTGAGGACCGGGGTTGGGAAACACAGGCCTAAATATACAGTCCGAGCTACAATGGAATGGTTTTGATGTACGCAAAGTTCCTGAGTAGGAATGACTTAGTCAAAGCCCAGACCTGAAGTCAATTGAGAATTTGTGGCAAGACGAGAAAACTGCTGTTCGCAAATATTCTCCAGCCAATAGAAGTTAAGGCTTTTGTAAAGTAATGAAAACCATAAATCAATTTCTTTCTACTTCACAATGATGCATAAATCTCTATTTTTAAAAAACACATTTAAGGTTGCAAGATGAGAAAATGTGATAAAGTTGAAGGAGTTATTATATTTTTGCAAAGACTGTCCTGTCCAAGTACAGATAAAAACTGAATCTGCAAAGTAGCACTGGGCAATATATCAATGTATCGCTTTATAAATATTTTTAATGAAGATTGAATTTTTGGAATATCGAGATGGAAGAAAATAAAAATAAATCACGGATTCACCTCTTGGGTTTCCATAGGTACCAAAGCCTTCCATCTTGTCTTACAAGCGTGTATATGTTTGAACTCAGGTCAACTCCAAAAAGGGATGACTGAAATAAAAGCAAGTTAAAAAAAATAGTTTGTCATTTGTAATTACTTTTTAAGAACAGAAAGGGGAAAATAATCAATTCATATCAAAAATCGAGTTTGGCTTGAAGATAAATTGAACATTTTTAACCCATATCGCCCCGCCCTCACCTCCTTTAATTTTTTTCCAACACAGCTGTATAATGTCTGATGACATGTTCAACTTTTGAAAATAAATATTTAAATCAAAAACAACCCTCTGATGTCTTCAAAGAGTAGCAGGGAATGTTAAATATTGACAAAAATAGTGATTTGTTTTAAATTGTGATTTCTCGATAGATTGTTGTGTAAAAAGTATTAGTGATAAAAAAATGTCCATATCGCACAGCCCCACAGCAAAGTAATTGGACAGTAACATTTTCAGAAATTTCACAAAATGTTGGTCTGGAACTAGTTTATTTTATTCAAAAGACTGTATACATGAGACGATGGTGAGCGTATTTAGAAAGGTAAAAAATAAAGGGGTTGGGGTTTTTTTCCAGTGAGAAAGAAAAACGTCTCTAGACACACTCCTACAGTTTCAATAAAGTCCATTTTCCATCACAATACATACAATTTAGAGCAACCAACCTACATTTTGCCTGTTTAAATTTGTGGAAACAACCAAAACAAACAAAAAAAAGTGACTGCCATGACCAAATAAACCAGGATTGAGCAGTAAAAGCTTTATGTTGTTTTACAGCTGATGTGAAAAACCTTAAAACTGGCAGCATGTGTTGCTCAAACATCCAGGACTACGACTGGGCAGCAGGGGGTGCTGCTGCTGCCTGCTCCTCGTTCAGTCTACGCTTGAGCAGTTTCCTCTTCTTCTTCTCTTCCTTCTCTATCTCTGCCACCATTTCCAGGAACTTGGGGCTGCGGGGGTCCATGTTGTAACCGAAGCGCTCGCGAGCCTCGGCCAGCAGCCTCGCTTTCCGGGCCTTCTCCTCCTTCAGCTTCTGCTTGGTCTCGCGCCGTTCTCTGCGCCAGTCTTCCACCATCTTGGGCATCTTGGCCATGTTTGCCGCGATGAGTTTCTCTCTGTGGTGAAAGAGATTAAAGAAATCGGTCCGTTAACGCAGCTGAAGTTAACGTGAGGGTTAGGGCAGATTTTTTCTTTTTCTTTTAATCTTTGATTACATGAAACCAACAAGACAAATTACATTAAATTATTGTTGATTTTTCTTTGAAGGACAAATTAACTTAAACTCTACAATAACTGTGTATGTTTTAAAGCAAAAAGTCCAACTTTTTTGTGCAGAGACTTTTTTTTAATAAACCCTTTTTTAATCAATAGTCAATTTTTTTTCATGTCCTGACGATATGATTGACTGTAGTACTTTTTGCCGCGGCAGAATGTAGGGGTTGCAATTCCATTTGTTTTGGTGTGATTCGGGTCCGAACAGCCAGGGGTGCTTGAGAGAAAGCGTGCCGTGACGTAATGAAGCACATGCGTACCCGCGTATGTGCGATCACGTGGAGGCGGGGTTCTCTGCCAGTTAGCTGCTAGGTAAGCTAAGCTAAGCTAGCCAGTCCAGACAGGCAACCAAACTCCACACAAGTACAAATGAATTTTGTCCAGCGCTACGAAAAGTGCAGAAATGGACTCTGACCGTCGTAGAGCTCAGACTAATGAGCACGATCTTGAACGTCACAGAAGTGCGCATTATGCTCACTGCAGTTCCTCTAACAGCCAGATGGTGGCAGCACTCAGCAAATTCAGCAGACCAGCTTTAATAGAGTTCTTTGTTTTGTGGCCTATTTTATTTACGGCTTCCCTCAGCCCAGTGCTTCTCAAATAGGGTGGCCCGGGGGGGGGATAAACAAGACTCCAGTCACTAGGTGGGAGCAGTGCTCAAACTAATCAACAGGCTGCCTGTTCAACCCAGCAGAAGTAGTCTACAGACAGAGTAGCAGGGCTCTAAGAAGTTCCCAATGTGGAAGGCGGATGAAATTGCGTTATTTAGCAAACCAAACAAATAAGGGAATACCCAGTAATTGTTGCTGTAATTCATAAGTTTCTTCAAAGCGTTGTTGAAGAGGCTGACGGCTGTGGGAAGGCAAAGGTTTTTCTCTAGCAGTCTGTATTCCAGCAAAATTACACCAATCTCTGACTGAAGACACTCTGTTGCTGTATAACAGACCCATGAAGAGAGCGTTCATTATTTCAAACAAAAACCCCGGACACCAATACTTAATGGTTCATCCAATACCTCCTATAAAATCAATGTAACTAAATAATGTTTTGTTTTTTTGTTTCTTAGCTGATGAGACCGTTCATGAACTGCGATTTATTCCAACCTCCCGTTTCACCTGGGTTTTATAACGAAATGGTTACACAGAAACAAAACACCAAAAAAAACTAAAACAGCAAAGGACTCTACATCCTACTGTAGTTCACTGCTGACGCACAAACCTGGCTAACCTTCTCAGCTGATGTCAACTCATTAGGTTCAAGCCTTTAAAACGCATCAATGTGACTGATGGTAAAAACAAATAAACAATTGTTTTGTTCAGGTCAGGGGTGTAAAACTTCCAGTGGGAGCCGAGCCTTGCTTGTGTCTTTCTCATCCGAAACAAGCTATCCCTACAGTGATGTATGGTGTCGGCAGGATCATGCTGTGGGGATGCTTTTTTTCCCCCAGCATGGAATGAAAATAGTCTGGGATGTAAGAAAATATCGATGCACCGATATATCGCGATATTTTATTTCCCAACATGGTATCAATATTCAAAAGAAAATTTGTTTTGGGAGTTTTTTTAGGATTTGAACGGAACCATTATTGATGGCAGCCATTTTTGTAGTAAATATAAAAGTATGACTGGTAGTCGGTGGCTGTTTTCACCTTCTTTGTTCCAGTGGATCAACTAGATGTAGTGATCAAACTGGATGTGTTAAAGTATGAAACAGGTCGGAATGTTTAAAATGATGTGACAATATCGTCTTACTCATAGTACGGCGATGTATCGTATCGTCTCCCCCGTATCGCGATACATATCGTGTCGCCAGACTTTTACCCATACACATCCCTATAAAATACTAGCCTATTAATATTTAGGTTAGCGGTTGTAACACGGAGGATTGAAAGGGGTATAAATACTTCTCAACCCGCTGTAAACTCTCTCATAGACATACTGTTCCCAGTCCAAGCTGTAAAAGGAGCAGAAACGGACCAATCGGAGCAGCCGAACCCAATCACTTACTTGGCGAGCCGCTTCTGGGTTTCCTCCTTCTGCCTGGCTTCGATGTTCTGCAGCAACACTTCTAAAGGGGGGTGCCACTGTTTTTCCTCCGCTATGATTTTCTCCAGCTCGTCGGGAGACGGCCACAGGGACGCGGGGTCGACCCCCGAGGCTGAGCCGTAGCGGCCGAACAGCTTCCTGTCATACTGGGGCTTCTTCTGCCACTCCGGGGTTTTGTCGCTCTCTCTGTCGGGGATGTAGGGATCCCCGAGGCTCCTCCTCAGTGGTCTGGGGTTATAGCATGCGGTCTGCAACAGAAACCCACCGTGAAAGCTCACAGGGAGAAGAGCTTTGGACAGTGGAATTCCCTTAAAAGTCACAAATAACGCCGCCGTCCTCTGAAACAGGACGGACGCCGCCATCTTTACATCCGCCCTCTTCTTCTTCTTCTTCTTCTTCTTCTTCTTCCAAACGGGTTGCATTCAGTTTGTTGTGTTTTGCCGCCGCCTACTGGACTGGAGCAAGGTTGCGCAAACTCCTTGTAATATTCGTGGAAAAACGAATGAAGCGTCTAGCCCAGTGGTCAGCAACGTTTTCAATACAAAGTTTGTCTAGAGCCTAATAAATAGATAGGTTTTATAAATATGTACTAAACAATGTTCTCTGTTATTCTGAAAGCTAATGAAAATAAACAAAAAATTATTTCTATTTTAAGATTTTAGAAAAACGAAGGATTTTTTACTTTTTACAAAGGATAAAAGTCTTTAGTTTGTTGAAAGAGGCCAGCTGAGTGAGTCTCTTCGATAACTGTGGAAAATGAAGAAATACAGGTAGCCACTAACAAGTATAGAGCACATAGTAAAATAAACAACAACATTTAACTACTTTTGAAAACTTTGTACCATTGTTCCCTTCATATTGCCTTATTAATTCAAAACATTTATTTACTGGATTTATGAGAGTCGCAGTCGAGGGGCCAAAGAGGCACATGGCAGGTTGCAGGTCCCCAAAAACTGATAGATAGATAGATAGATAGATAGATAGATAGATAGATAGATAGATAGATAGATAGATAGATAGATAGATAGATAGATAGATAGATAGATAGATAGATAGATAGATAGATAGATAGATAGCCTTCTATTTTATTAAATGGAGATTTCTTCTGATTCCACATGGACTGCAGCTGTTGGTGATCAGTGCTCCACACCTGATTCAGACAACTTTGGATTGTATCTTGTTAAGTTTAGTCTTCAGCATAGGCGGTCTTAACATAGAGGCATAGGTAGGCGGCTGCCTGGGGCCCCCACCAGTGGCCGTCGTAGGGGGGGCCCCGACCAACCTAAAAATAAAAAAAAAGAAAAGAAAATAAAACCATCTCACCACGAATGCTTCAAAAGCAATGTCAATTTTATTAATATTCTTAAGAAATACGTTGAAATGTTAAAGTAGTAGTTGCTGACAGGTATTTGGCAACACTGCCAAAATAAAAAATAAAAAAAATCCACAACTGTTGGGGTTGATAATACAGATAGGAACATTGCTGATGTTGAGCATGCCGCTACAGCAGCAGCAGCTAGCTGTGAAAGTGCCGCCAGGTGAGGAGGACATCACCCTGTTGCCGCCCGTGATTACCGCCACAGACAGCAGCGTTACCAACCTTGACAATGACGACAATTTGGTGAGTCAACCGCCTAGCTTTGCCACCAACCAAAACACTGAAGGCTTGCTCGCAGATGACCCAGCTCTCTGGCATAAGAAGCTCACGGCCGAGGAGCATTGTGCAATCGTTCGCAAAGGTCCTATACAAGTCAGTATAGTATTTCCCAAAAATCAAGAGGGGCAGAGATTTGCCAGTAATAACTACTGCATCAAATACAGTCTTAAGCCCCTTTCAAACAGGTCATGAAAAACGGTCATTGTCCGGACTTCGTCTGTTTGGCTTTTGAGTCTGAAAGCAATCTTCCGAACTTTGTCCGGATACCCTTTACCGGTAATTTTACGGATGAAGACCTGGCAAAAAGAGCGGACTTTTCGCGGTATGGTGTTCGCATTCAGACTACCAGGTAATGTTCTGGGAAAGCTGGAGGGGTGTGGGGCGGTGGGGAAAAGGGGAGGGGGGCAGGGAACCATAGACATATATAAAGAATATATATATTTCTTTTAAATGTATCTTTATATCTTTATTTATGTCTATGCAGGGAACGCTGTGAGCGCACACATTGATGACGTATAAATGTCACTATTTTCCTTTCAGCTTCTTCATCGATGTCTCTTAAGCGTTTCCATGTGCACAAAATTGCACACATCACAAAGACGAGCAATGCAATAGATCTGCTGTTTCGTCGAATTTCGCCGCTCTAAGTTTACGTCATATCCACATACAACCCCCCACTCCCCCACCCCGCACCCCCCAGACATTCATCAGGATCCTCCGGTACAGTTCTTGCTGTGTGAAAGCAGCCCAAAGGCAATGTTCTGGAAAAAAGTAGTGCAAATATTCCAGAACTTCTGTCTGAAAACGGCTATAGAGAGCAGGAGAAGAACAGAAAATAGGAGAGGAAGATGAAGATGAAGAAAGAGAGCAAAGGAGTAAACAAGAGGATGAGGAAGAGAGAAAGGAAGGGACAGAGACATAACAGGGAGAAGGTAATCATTTAACAATACAACAAATCACATTATATCATAATCCCAATGATTGACTGCTGTTGTTTTTTTGTTATCTCCCACTTCATGGTAGAAGAAAGAAGCCAATCACCAACCTCTGGATAGCTAAGGTAATTGACTCAACCTTTTATTTGACCATAAATTGGTCCACAGTCATTTTGTTCATAGACCATCTTGTCATTGTGAATGTATTTTTTTAAATGATCATTATTTTATAGGTACAGCTCCTACATCGAAGTTGTGATGTTGGTGTGAAGGCTGTAAGAAGACGTCAACAAGTAGGACTGATACGGAGGACAATTTCTCTGCAATTTCTCTTCTCTCTCATAGACTCACTCACTCACAATCATTTATATAGTATGTTTGTAGGATGTTTATAGTTTTGAAACAGTTCAATAAACAGTGATGGTTTTCCTGGCATTTTGGCAAAGACTTGTTATCTGAAATCTTATTCTCTGATGTTGAACCGTGACTATTACTTTGTGTAGTGCTACACACTTTGTTTTCTATCTTCATTTAGGTGTAAAGAGTGTATGTCGTGTTTAACGGGCAAGGTTTTTTCCCCTCTCCGACGACCTTTACTTATACTGCCTCATTTGTTCAATTGTATGAGGGGGGGGCCATACATACCTTCGGGTTGTGCACCCAATTTGCTAAATCCGCCACTGGTCTTCAGAGTGGTAGAATAAACAGCCAGTGTTTATCCTAAAAATGAAAAAGATAGAATAAATGCAGTGCTTCACACAAAAACGAGCCTTGAGGGAGGGAGACAGGGAGTATACAGAAGCCACTCGGAGCCACTGGAGAGCAAACTACAGAGGAACAATACCAGAGATGTCTGGTCAGGGATGAAAGAGATCACAGGCTTCAAGCACTGGAAGGATTGGATAGATGGAAGTCTGGACTGAGCCAATGAGCTGAACACATTCTTCAACAGTCTTTAGTCCAGGAACAAGCTCAGCGTCCTCTTCTGCCAAACAGACATAAAACCCCATCACAACTCGGATGTTTTATCTTCCACCTCAGTCAGGGACTCTTCTGCTTCCACAAGTTTGTCTGTGACCAAATCAGCAGCTGCTGCTGAGCCCTTTGCCTCCTTTTCCAACTTGTTTGTCTCTAGAAGTCAGGTGAAGAGGCAATTGTGGATAGTGGTGTGACGGTGCATAAAAATCACAGTTCGGTACGTATTTGGGGCTTTAAAGTCAAAGTTCGATATGTTTTCTCTGCACTTTCATTGAGAAAAGTAAACGCAAATGTGAATATGACTTTTTTTTATTTTTTTTTTTACTTTGATCAGAATTAAACATAGAACCATTTTTCCTGAATTTCTTATTGTCAATTCCTGTAATTAAATTGATTTTCTTGTGTTCTTTAATTTAAAAAAAGTTGAAAGTATAAAACTGACTGGAGATCTGATTGGATTTTTCCTTTTTAAATAAATAAAATAGTACAAGCAGACATAGCCAGAGTAGAAAACAATATAACCACTTGGAAACAGTCATTGTTAATGCTTCGAAATGTTTAAATAATAAATTGCAGTTGTTTTGAAAATTCAACAGCCTAGTTTCTGTTGAGAATATTTTAATTACAAGCATAAGGTTGTTTTTTTCTGTCAACACGAGAATGTTAAACTGTCAGTAAGAGAATGTGATCTCGACTTCGGGTCAAAGGGTGGAACAATACAATGCATGTTTAGTGTGGCAATATTTCTTGTTAGGTATAGATGGAGATAGTAGAACTGGTTTAGATCGGTTTTAAGGTGAAATACCAAAGCTTATAAGATACACCATGGGAGTCATTCCTGCTGAGGAATTTACTTATCTGTTTGTGGCTATTGATGGTTTAAAATATATTATTCTGCATAAAGGTTGACATGGTTAATTAGGACTTAAGGCTTACTGCTGGAACAGTGTGACTTGATTAACTGCATGGTGTGTCCACAGGAATGTAACAACTCAGGTAGTGATCAATACTGTGATCGAAGACCTTTCTTTGATCCACTCAGGGAGTGATCAATACTGTGATTAAATCAACAGAATTTGTTGACTTATATTTTTCATTATGCCTTAAAAAGAGGTTTATGTGTGTGTGTGTGCTGAGTTCCTTAAAACTGACCTTTTTTAAATGTCTATGTGGGGTGGTGAACCTAAGGGAATTTTGCCCTCAGGACAGGGCTGCATTGATCAGAGGATGCTCCCAGATAGTTGATAGTCTCACACTGTTTAAAGATGTTCACATTCTGTGTTTTATTTTCAAGTTACATTTAATGAAATTAAAGGGCCTATGTATTTTACTTTTAAGGTACATGTACTCCAAAAAGAGATGTGCTAAAAGAAAACAGCATAGGTGGGTGTAGTAACAAGTATTATGAATTCTCTAATCAATTAAAGTTTAAAGGCACCAATTATTTAAAATGTGTCACACATAGAATGTGTGAGAATTAATTCAACATGTGTAGTCATTGATTATGCTTAGGATACGGGTAATTTGACACAACTGTATTTGCAGTGTAGGTTTAATTCTTTATTGAGAAATTGGGATTTGTTGTTTAAAGACGTTGGAGACATTTTACCACAGGAGAAATTCTTCCACCAAGCTGATAAGAACTTTTAGGAGAAGAGTATTATCACAGGAGGGAATCTATCATGAAAAGTGTATTGTAATTTGTTTGTTTCTGATTGGTTGATTGTGAAAAGGGGATTGTACTTCGCTCAATAAAAGGCCTGTTTACCCAGAAGACTTCAGAATCGTCACATGGTCAATTCTAAACGTATGTCTCTGTGTGTCTTTGTTCTCTCAGTGTTATTTTCAGATGGCCTCAAGCTGAAGGCAGTTAGTCTGACTGAGAAGGGATTTCTCAGTCCGATGGATCTTTGATCCTGGGGTCTTATTAATATTTTAAATAAGACATAAAATTCCTGCGCAACATTTCCCAGCTGTACTTCAATGCAGCATGGGCAGCTGTTGGGAAAACCCCTTCTTATCAACGAGGATTCCACCCACTTATACAAAATAAGCAGTTTGGGCTGATTGGATGCTACTGGTAGCCATGTTGGACGTCAGCTGGTTTTCCTCTAGTATCAGTGATGTTTCCATTCAGCTCGACATTGTTTTAGGTGAGTCATTCAGTTCAGTGCAGAGCGTGTTATGGACCTCCTGAAAGATGCATCCGATGACAAAGTTCTGGTTCGGTCCATCTTTCTATTTCTACTGTAGCTGCATGAGAAACCATTAATGTTCCCTTTCTGTTTTGTTTCGGTGTGATTTTTTAAAGTCGCGCTATTGGATGCTGCACTGCGCTCTGATTTGCGCACATAAACATTCTGCATGTGTTCAGGTAGAAAACCGCTGGATTTGTTCAGTACACATGCATACCGAACTGACAGGGCCGTACTGAAAAATACGAATACATGTCCTGGTACACCCCTAGGTGTGGAAGACATCACGCCTTGTTCAGGTATTAAAGAAAACTCACCCATCGGTCATCAATGACTATAGAGCCGTTGCCCTGACATCCCACATCATGAATGTCCTGGAGAGACTCCTGTTGTCCCCCCTTAGTGAGCGAATTAGAACATATCAGGACTCCCTGCAGGTTACTTATTGCCGTGGAGTTGGGAGGTGAAGACGGCATCATCCACCTGCTTCAAACAACCCACTGTCATCTGGACAAAACAGCACTGTGAGGATCATGTTCTCCAAGTTCTCCAATGCATTTAACACAATTCTGTCTGTTTTGCTTTGTCAAAAACCGTGAAAAAATGTGTGACAAAAGAGGAAAAACAGAATAAAAATGTAAGGGATGGGGGGGGGACATTTTTTTTCACAAATGCTGTTTTTCATGTTTTGTTTTTGGGTTGTTGTTTTGTTTGTTTTTGTACTGAGCAAACCCAGTTTCACGAATGTAGATTTTTGTTTTCACCACTGACTACGACCATTACACTTTCAAACCAAAGCACAGGGGCTTCATTAGACTTTCAGCGGTGCAGTTAAATTTAATTGTAAGTGCCCGAGCCGAGTTGGAAGTAGCTGTGAGCAGGTG
The DNA here is from genome assembly GCA_963556495.2 of Valencia hispanica. Classification (NCBI taxonomy): domain Eukaryota; kingdom Metazoa; phylum Chordata; class Actinopteri; order Cyprinodontiformes; family Valenciidae; genus Valencia; species Valencia hispanica. The sequence continues at coordinate 10,246,045 of OY747718.1, forward strand.
GGCTGTGGTCAGAGCACCAGAACAAGGAGAGACAATCCCAGCAGCTTTTAACATTTTGAAGCATTTTGGGGAGGACGGCGGGCACGGAATTAAACGTTCGACAGAAAAGATTTCTCTCCTCCCAAATTTCTCCACCCTCCCTCTGCTTCTACATTCGGTTTCTCTCGAGGACTTCAGGCCAGAACAAATGGGAGTCGCTCTGGAGTGCAGCACTTACAGAGACAGATGTCACTGCTTTTGTATCGTGGGAGCGCACAGAGCTCTCCATCGTCATTAAAGATTTAGGGTTCCCATGGCATTGGGGAGCTCGAGACTGAAGGTGGGGGTGGGCATGACAGAGGCTTAATTTGGCTTAGGAGCGATCCGGTGCCAAGCCGGGGCTTTAGGGATCGCGTCAACGTCAGTCACAGGCAAATAGGCTTGTTAACAGTTAGGCGATAAGGGATTGTGGCAAGTTGACAGGTCTATTTCTGAGTAAGTATGTGAGTGGGAGGGATGAGGTGTTGAGACATGTTTAAAGGGAGTTATATAGAACACCTGAAGTGTGACTCCATTACCTCTTGCATTGCACGGAATATGTTTATAGGTGCATTCAGCTTGTTGGGAGCACCGCATTTATTTCCAGTGTTATAGTGACTGTGGTGCAGGAACCCCGCTGACAGGTTTTGGTACACTCATTAGGCTTGGTGTGTCAGCCAACCACAGCCACGGTTGGCCAGCACATATAGCTAATTCAAAGTCCGAAATCTTAAAAAGTTTTCTTGGAGCTCAGTCTTTCCATTTGGTTTCTTAGCCAAACGGTGATGGTGCCGGAAAATGTTGGAAATGATCTAGTTATGTAGAGAATGTTGCACAACAAGTGGCGCATAAAATTTATCTCAATTAGTTTTCTGCTAAATGATCAAAATATGTATTTATTTCAACGCTGGTTTGTTCTAAAACATACATTTGGAAAGAAAAAAGGGAACAGTTCAAAACTTGATATGATGCTCCAGGAAGAAGCCGTCATTCATGACCAGTCTATTTTAAGAAACAATACATCAGAAATCATCAGTTGATGCAACATTTGACTTGCTCTGATTGGTGATTGACCTGTCGGAAACTAAAAATGTAATCTTTTTCCTCCGAAGTTACTCCATAATTATTCACACCCCCAGCATATTTAGATTTGAATGTAATTTTGCTTCTCAAAAAAGATGAGACTATGTACAAGGATAACCTATCCATCCATTATCTACCATATACCATCCATCCTATGCAGGGTTGCAAGGGGTGGGGCAATCTCCAGCATTCATCAGGCGAGAGGCGAGGAAAGCCCTGGACAGGTCACCAGTCCATCGCAGGGCAACACAGAACAAACAGCCATGCACACACTCATACCTAAATGCAATTTAGAGAGACCAATTAACCTAGCAGTCATGTTTTTGGACTGAGGGGGGAATCCGGAGGGAACCCATGCATGCAAAAGGAGAACATGCAAATTCCGTGCAGAAAGACCCCAGGTCCGGGTTTTATCCCAGGACCTTCTTGCTGCAAGTGCAGCCCGCAAGGAGAATCATTTATGGTGAGATAAATAATAAAATAATGACAATAATTAAAAAAATCGTCTGTTTTCATTCACATTTTAGCAAAAATGTCAAATAGTATTTACAACCTTCCCAGAAATGAATGCAAACACATTTATTGGCATTACTGCACTCAAACCAGTCTCTTAATTGAAGACCAGATTTTTATTTTCATGTTTTGTGCTGAGCTCTAAGTGCCGTCACCATGATCTTTAGTTCCCTCCACAGATTATCCATAGATTATCATGGAGATCATCCTTTTCATGAAACTATCCTCCAACAACAGCGTCTTCAGTCGGAGGCTTCTTCAGTTTCGCTGCAATACAGACTGCAATACAGCTTCCTGCCCACAGCCATCATCATCTACAACTCCTCGATGAATTAGTTAGTGTGAGCTACAACAACACCTAATTTCCCTCTGGGATCAATAAAATATGAATAATTAATAATATCAATAAAAATTATGAATTGAACTGAATTAACTGTATTAGCTAACAGGTTGCCGTGACAACATCAAGTGGAAGTTGTTACTGAGGGACAGCTGACTAAGATTTCCAGCATCAAAACCTGCAAAATAAGTTCATAATGGAAGGAAGCTGCTACTTTTAAACTAGGAATAATACTTTTACAAATAAAAAGATGGAACGAATTGTGACAAATTTACGCTGATTTATTCTTTAAAACAGCCTAATTTTACTGGTCACTGAACTGATGCTGGATTAGGAAGAATTGGCACTCTTCTTACAGTTAAGGTAAGGGTCAGCTAACTCAACATCCACCCAGAGACACTAACAGTGCTTATGATGCTCATTGTTAAATCAAATGTTAAAGACAACTTAAAAGGTGGAATTTGTGATCATATCATTTTTTTTATAATAATAGTGAAGACCTGATCAGCTCCAGAGCTATGTGACACCAACTGCTCTCTGTCACACACACACACACACACACACAGTGTGACGTCTCCTTTGTCTTTAAGTAGGGCTGCACAATTTTTGGGAAATATTTTAATTCTGATTCTAAAACAGAGATTTTTCACTAAAATAGTAAGTATGTCTTTCTTTCTTTCTTTTTTTTTTGGAACAAATATAGTAGAAAAATGTGTTAATCTTAAGACATGGCTCGCTTTATTTTCCAAGCTGAAGAAAAAAAGCCCCCAAAAAAAGTTAGTGACCAAAATTCTCTCTTTTAAAGGAATAAAGAAAATATGCTGTAATAATTTTTAGAATGGGTTTTATTTTTCTGGATTCTTCTGTCTAATAACCCTGAGGATTTAAACGCCACCGTGTCTTCTGCTGTTTCATTAAACCCAACCTCTGTTGGTTGATTTGATTCGCTGATGAGTTTCTACCATCATTGTCCTGCTGCAGCCTCTTTCTGCTTTCCCTTAAAACACAGAAAGACTGTATCCAAACACTGGGAGATCTCAGACATCTTTTTTTATTCTGGTTAACATGTTATTTTTAAACTCATACGTCAAAAATGTGGTTTTGTTTCAGCCATAAGTCTCGTCCAATTCAACCAAACTAAAGGTGTAGAGGCTTGGTCAGTCTAATTCTACTTAAGGCTGAGAAATAGTACAAGTTGAGCACCGAGAGTTCTTTCTATTCACTATATGGATGAGGCAGAAGAAGAAACCCAAAAGCATAACAAAAACCCACATATATGAGCACTAGCCTAACGTGTTTATCAGTATTTTTGATGAGTAGCCTGAACCGGCTTTAAGGGAGTTCAAGAGTGACGCATGGGATGCGGTGAGATCTAATCCAGCGACTAGAGACTTGAAGCCTTTTTAGGGAAAATCTAACACATCTGTATTTTTATTTGTTTTACATTAGGGTTTTGTTTTTTGTTTTCTTAATGGGTTATGTTTAATATGTTTGATTAGTAATTCATTTTCGTTAATTTTAACAATTGCTAGTGACACGTTTTGCTCCCTTTCTTTTTCTTATCTCCATTTTGTTTGAGCTTTTCCCATCAGCTGTTGTCTCTCGGCCATTTCAAATAGAAAGGTCAGCTTTTATCCCCCTGGCATATGAGGAGACTGTTTATCAGTTTTGTATTTTCTACATTTTTATAAACAGGCTGGGCCAGGTGGTAGCACTGTTGCCTTGCAGCAAGAAGGTCCTGGGTTCAAATCCCGGCATGGGTTTTTTTCTGCATGGAGTTTCGCATGTTCTCTCCGGGTACTCTGGCTGACTCCCACAGTCCCAAAACATTGACTGTTAGGTTCATTGTCGTTCGGTCCTTTTAATCCCCATCATCCTTAGTTACTGTTGCTAACTCGGACAAGCCACCGCAGCGTTTAAAGTGCGAGTGGTCAGTGCTGAAGTCATTCCTAAAGAGGCTTTTGACAACTTTTGGAGCCAACAACAGTCAAAGGTCTCATTCACTGAGAAACCGTTTAAAACTCTCTCTTTTTTTAAATACGATCCTTCCCTCTGAGTAGGACATGTGTGCTGCTCGTCATACTGTTGTCCCACCCCCGTCGCCTGCTTCAGCCCCATAAAGGGAATCTGAGCGGAAAAAGAGTGAATCAGAGAATGTAGAAGTGTATCCCGGGCCACGCCCACCTGAGCTTGCTCCCGCCCACGGGAAGGTGGCGGCCGGAGAGAGGAGAGTGCATCTCGCCTGGTGGAAGCTAGCATGCAACATGGCGGCCGAACACGCACGGTCCTCTAGTATTTGTGGATATAAACAATCATCATTGCATTTTTTACCCAAGAAAGAAGAGCTGAGGAACAAATGGTTGCAATTTGTCTTTGGCACACCACCAGCGAAGTCAGTTAAGTTGGTTATTTTTTCAAAGGCAGCACAAGCATTGCTGTTAGCCAATCAGGAGGAGAGTCGTCTACATGTCATGTATATTTTTTTTTATTTGACCTTTATTTAACAAGAATAAAAACTAATTGAAATTAAAAATCTGTTTTTTAGGAGTGTCCTGGGCCAGAGGCAAGGCATTATTATCGATACGAATATTATTGAGTAAGACTCATAATCCTGATCCACTCCTCCGACAAACTGTAACCTCCTGAAACAGGAGAGAGCGAGCTTTTTCCCCCCACAGAAAACGACTCACAAGGTATTCACTTAAGCTAGAGAGCAGAGCAAATTCATTGAAAAAAACAAGTGAAGGACACCTTTAATATCTTCGAGGAGCCTTCAGAAATGTTGTCATTATGCCATGGAGGGCTAATTACAGCATTTCTAAGTAGAATTACATGAAAATATACTCAAATTAGAATTACGGATCTCAAAGCAAGAGGGACAAGCCTCAATCTGGCATCAATCGTCTTTGACAAGAGAAACATTGGCTTCGTTCATGTACAGCAGGTCAATGGGTTAAACGCATTTACCATCAATTAACATAACAATAGCCTGCTAGGTGGTTATCTAAAGAAAGCTTAAGAAAGATGGACGCTTTCATGAACACATTTGTGGTGACAAAATAAACAGTAAAAATGCCAAATCCTTACTTGTTTTACTTCCATACAGCCTAATTTAAGGTTTTCTCCACTATTTAGAAGTCAACATAAGCAAAATAATAATTAGTTTTGGATTTTATATGCTACAATTGTCTGTATTCACCGTTTCAGAGGGCATTCAACGTGTGCGTGTCCCGTACTGTCAAAAAATCAAATAATTTCTACCAGGGCACTTTTTTCTTTTTTTTCTTTATTTTTACATGACTGCACATGCACACAGTCAGACAGAGCCAAGGTTTGGTCTCACTCTTTCATTAAAAGCAATTTACCAATCCAGCTTTACTATTTGTTGACACAAAGACCTCCTAATAGTTCCCTAACTGGGCTTAATGAGCCTTTCTTTGTTGGCCCTAAACAATAGCAGGGGATTTGCCCAGAATTTGGATCTGTAAGCACTTCTCCACCACAAGGGATGAGGATTCAGATCCATAGAAAAGTGAATGGCGCCTTAAAATATTACATACAGTATATCTCCATTTCCTGTTAAATCAGCACACATTGTGTATGCTGCGAAGGTAGGGGCTGGAGTTGCCTCGCAGGTCGGACAAGTCCCTACAGTCCTGGTGATAAATTACAGCTTCTGCAGGATCATCACACTGAAATGAATAATCCAAAGGTAACTACAGTTGTCCTTGGCAGCAGGGGTATTCATCTCCAAAAGACAGCTTGATCTTTTGCTCTAAAACATTCTAAAAATTCCCACATTGAAGATTTTTTTTTCTTCTCTTCATTTGGAAACTTAATGCACTAAAAAGAATTGAATGAGACACGGCTTTTTCGTGCCGTTCATCAAATCAAATGAACTGTGCAACAAGAGGAGCGTTCTATTTTCCCCATTTATTATGCAAATTTGCCACTGACACTGCAAGGCAACCAGTCCCAGCGTACTTTTTTGCCTAACCTAATGGCGCCCTGGGTGGCCACCTAGCCCACCTATGCCTTAGGCCTAATCATGGATTTACACTAAATTAAGATACCTGCTGGGACGTTATTGTCTTCTTATAACCACTTAGCAGAACAGCTCTTAGACAATCCTGAACTGTCCCCTGTAGAAGATCCTTCCACTTGATGTCCCATTCTCCAGGTGCTTTCTTTCTTCAAGAGCTGGCTCTCCTGGAGATTTATTAACCTGGGCATAGAGGTCATAGATGGACGAGGGCAGTGAGCCGTCGGAATCACCGGGGAGCTTTTATATCTGCTCACTTTGCAGCAAAGAGTCCAGCGCAATTGGCAAGCTGGGACTCCCTTCGCTGTTGTTGCATTCCCTGGGACATTTGAACAAATTTATCTTGCTTCACAAATCTTTACATCTCACACTCGTATAAACAGCTGAGCAGAAAAACCCCCCAACATCCTCATAAATATAGACACGCTGGGTTTGGAGAAGGATTTTGGCGTTAGTTCCAGGTCTGTGATGGCGTTCGGATTCCCCTGGCTGTAAACAACTGTGCTTTTCTTCCCTTGATGCATTTCTGCTTTTTTTTCTTGTTATAAAATAGCTGTGGGAAATTAACTATGTGTCCAATTTGAAAAATTTGCCATCAGCAATGATCAAACATCCTCCCTACCCCAAATTGTTTAGCTGTAAAAAGATGCTTGTGGTTTCTTCCCGCTCTCGGGGAGTCCTCGGGCCTTTTACTGCCTGGCCCGCGATCCTAATGAGATGACGAATGGGAGCCTGCAGACTGATGGAGGCTCTCTATCCACTGGTGATTGCTCATTTAAAGGGAAGATCCATCAAACGCCGGCCGGCACTCGGATGCACCCCCATAAAACAGAGCCAGGGTCCGGCGAAGATGAATAGCGGTAATTAACAGCTCTACCTGTCCACGTCCCCGTGTGTGTGGCTTCCCCGGAGCTCCTGGACGTGTAACTCGTCTGCCTGAATAGAGAATGTCTGCATCAATTTCTCTCTTTTCACTGTTCGATCTCAGCTGAATCTAAAGGGTGATTATCTCCGATTATACTAATGCAGCCGTATTGTCGCGATCATGTGACACAAATAGTGCCCCGATGAATGCTTCTTTCGGCACGTTGGCATCAAATGAAGTGATCACCAAGCCTTGATATAGTCAGACTGTAAGCACTAGTGCTATTAACAAGGCTATTACTGCTTGCACATCCAGTTGGCAATGCTGTAAATGTCTGCGATTTCCATGAAATCTCTTCCCAGAGGCGCCGAAAGTTCTGCCAACTGAGCAGAATACTGAGCCCTGGTAGAGCAGTTAGAGATAGTGTGACAGTTTTATTTCTTCTTCAGAACCACCTTTTAGAGTCTCGCACTTTTGGGGCAAAACAGAGCAGCTTCATAAGAGGCCCGGAAGAGCTAAATCCTTCAGCCAGACAGAAAACAGCCCAGAATGTCTAATTTTCTCCTCCATTAAGACCAAAGCCTAGTTTATGCTTCTCCGTCTTCTGAGGTGCGGAGACACGCAACGGCATGATCCGTCGACGCACGGGCTCTCTAACAGGCACGCAAGGACGGACGGAGTAGAGGCCAATTTTTTAACTACCTGTCTAACGCCACGGAGAGCGCACGTCTGTGATTGCTCAACCCAACATCAACCCAACATCATTTCACCAGAACGGTGCTCTATAGTCGATGTAATTAGTAGTCAGTGCATAAACTCGCCATTGCTTCTTGAGTGGAAATGCGTTTACAAGCTGGAGTAAATAAACTGTTCTCGACCAGAGACGTCACTGCAATGGTAGGCAGACCCGCCAGAAAAGGTCTGTGCCCCCTGCTGTCCTGGTGGGGAATTGCTTTGCAACACTGACACACCCACGGAGAAGTATAAAAGGAAAACGTCTCCGTCAATACACGTTTGTGTGGGGGTAAACTTGCTGACAGAGAACCATAAACTAGACAAATTTAAAACACAATAGTGTAAGTGTGAGCCTTACCTGGAACACACTGATGCTGGTGGTGAAATACGGTGGTGGTGGTGTGATCATGCTGTGGGAATACTTCTCTTTAAGATCAGTGAAAAGTCTGATCAATAGAAGCATCTGAATTCTAACAAACCCCTTAAAAAGTCTTGGTAGTGGAATTTACCTCAAATTTGCCTTCACGGTCTTCTGTCAGAGGCTAACCAATCAATTCAATTCAATTCAGTTTATTTATGTAGCGCCGATTCACAACAGATGTCATCTCAAGGCACTTTACAAGAAAGTAATTTCAATACAAACATTCCAATCAGTTCTTCTTTATTTAAAATGCTAAAGTGATAAAAAAAAAAAAAACAAGAACATAAAAGATAAAACTAACAATTGACATCACCTTGAGCCATGTTGAAACATGGTAGTTGCAGCGTCATGCTATGGAGATGCTTTTTTTCAGCAGGGAAGGCAGTCAGAAAAGACGGAAAGAAGACTGGAAGATAAACTGGGTTATCAAATGTTTTATTTCAAATACCACCTCAGAAAGTATTATGGTAATATTAAAGCACAGTACTTCAAGTATGCTCTTTATACAGTGCCTATAAAAAATCTCCATGCCTTTCCATGTTTTATTCTTTTTTTGCTTTCACAAATTAATCATGAGGGGGGAAAAATGTGTATTTTTTGGACAAAGACAATTACAACAAAACTTTAATGTCAAAGTGAAAAAGGATTTCTACTAAATAAAAATACATGTAAACATCCTGAGCTATCTTTTGTTCATTATTCTTTAGAACCATTAGCAATCTCCCTTCACACCAGATATTTTGTTGATAGTAAATCTAGCAAAGTAGATTATGGTGTTTGTTCTGGTAATTCGACTGATCTTAGTGAGTTTGATAACCTGTAAAAATGTATGTGTCGTTTACTTATGTGTTAATTATTATGATTTGCTGAAGCCAGTGCCTGAACTTGAACCTTCATTTTCTAACCTGTTGTTGTTCAATCTTTCCAGATTGACACAAACTGTCAAATGAGACTGAGATTTGAGCTCGGTTATTTGTTTCTGCTGAGCAGGTGGCGCCTTGTAACTATTCATTTTATTAATAGTAATAATGATAAATAATAACTGTCTTTGAACCACTTTTAATATTGCTGATAACTATGGTTCTTTAGCCATTGAGGAAAGGTGCGATTGAATGGGAGAGAAAGATAAATCACTCAGTTGATCTCTGGAAAAATGTGCCCCCCTCACATTTGGGATGATGGTTACACTCATGGGTGGACCCATTTGAAACTCTCGATGCGGCCTTGTAAGTCAGGGGATGGATACAAGAAATCTTCAAGGCACTGAACATCCTCTAGAGTTCAGTTCCATCCATCTTCAAGAGATGGAAGGAATATGGCCCGTGTGTAAATCTGCTTAGATCAGGCCGTCCTGACAAGCTGAGGGAGCGTGCAAGAAGGCGACTTGTAAGAGGGGTCACAAGGACACCGCTGACTACGCTGAAGGAGTTTCAAGCTTCAGCAGCCAAGATGGGAGAACCTCTGCATACAATTCCTGCTGCCTGGGTTCTTTGGGTCAAAGCCTGGGTCAAAGCTTTATGGCAGAGTGGCAATGGGAAAGCCGCCGTTGAAGAAAACTCAGATCAAGGCTCGGCTAGAGTTTTCCAAAAGGCACGTGGGAGAGTCCATGGTCAAGTGGAAGAAAGTTCTTTGGTATGATGAGCCCAAAATGGAGCGTTTTGGTCATCAGACAAGATGCTAAACACATGAAGGTTAAGTGAATGGAGCAAAATAAAGAGAATCCTGGAATACAATTAGTTTCCATCTGCAGGAGAACTGCGGCTTATAAGAAGGTTTATCATCCAGCAAGATGATGCATGAAGCATCCAGCTAAAGCTTTATAAAAATGTTCTTGAGAGTTTAAATGAGTTTACAACAAGAAAAGTCCAGTTGCCTTCATTTAAACTCTCAAGATTATTATGTCCTCGATTAATGAGAATCTCCACCAACGTGCTCCACAGAAATGGTTTGAAGACAACAAGGTGGATGTTCTGGAGTGGCCCAGTCAAAGCCCAGACCTCAGTCCGATAGAACATAGGTGGCAGGACTTGTTCACAGCTGATCCCCACGCAGCCTGAAAGAGCTGGGACAGTTTTGCAAGGAAGAACGGAGGAGAATGACTGGCGTCCAGATATGCAGCCCTGATTGAGACCCGTCCACATAGACTCCCTGCTGTGATTACAGCCAAAGGAGCATCTACTAAAGACTGTGATGAAGAGGTTGAATATTTATGCTATTATTCTCATAGAAAGGCTTGAACATGTTGCAGGGATCAAAGGAATGCACTAGGCTGGTTTAAATCATATTTGTCTGATAGATTCCAGTTTGTTCATGTAAATGATCAATCTTCTTTACACTCCAGGGGTACTTGTGGAGTACCACAGGGTTCTGTGTTTGGACAAATTCTTTTCACCATATATATGCTTCCAATTGGTAGAATCATTAGACAGCATGGGATACATTTCCACAGCTATGCCGATGATACACAACTATATTTATCCATAAATCCTGATGAACCCAGTCAGTTAGGTAGATTACAGGCATGTCTGGAAGCCCAATTTCTCTACAACCATTATATGAAAAGATTAAAGAACAGCCTTCATGATCTCTCTTTCTGGCCATCAAGCCATGGAATACCATTAGATGATTGAAGCTGACAAGTGATCCAATGGTCACAACGTGAGGTCTTTTTGACCCAGGTCTTTGACTCACAGAGAATGCTGAACATGGTTAGGATTTATTGTTTATTGACATAATAAACATATAAAAAGTCTTCACCCCCTTGGATATTTTACCATTTTTATTATTATTGCTTTTACAAATTAGTCATAATCAACAAAATTAGGGTTTTTTGACCCAAAAAATCTACAAAGAAAACATTTGATGCCAAATTGAAAACGGACTTCTACAAAATAATGACAATTAAATAAATACAAATTAATATGAATTAAGTGATTGCATAAATATACCACCTTTAGATGTGCATATAGGTCCCAGTCAGGTTTGCACATCTGGATGCTGCAATTTTCCTCTGTTTGTCCTGCTAAACTGTTAGGGGTCAGCTGTGAACAAGTCCTGAAACTAATTCCTTATGGGATTGAGGTCTGGGCTTTGACTGGGCCATTCCAGAACAATCACCTTGTTGTCTTCAAACCAGTTATGTGTAGTTTTAGCTGGATGCTTTGGGTCGTTGTCTTGTTGGAAAATAAATGCCGTCCGAAGCCGCAGGTTCTCTTGTAGATGGAAACACAATGTCCTTCAGGATTCTCTATATTTTGCTCCATTCACTTTACCTTTCACCTATAGAAGGCTTGCCGTGTCTGCTGCGGAGAAGCATCCCCACAGCATGATGCTGCCACCACCATGCTTCACAGTGGGGACGGTGTGTTTAGCCGCATCTTGTCTGATGACCAAAACGCTCCATTTTGGGCTCATCAGACCAAAGAACTTTCTTCCACTTGACCATGGACTCTCCCACGTGCCTTTTGGAAAACTCTAGCCGAGCCTTGATCTGAGTTTTCTTCAACGGTGACTTTCTCATTGCCACTCTGCCATAAAGCTTTGACTGGTGAAGAACCCAGGCAGCAGGAGTTGTATGCAGTGGTTTTCCCATCTTGGCTGCTGAAGCTTGTAACTCCTTCAGCGTAGTCAGAGGTTTCCTGGTGGCCCCTCTCACTAGTCGCATTCTTGCACGCTCCCTTTGCTTGTCAGGATGGCCTGATTTAAGCAGATTTACACACAGGCCATATTCCTTCCATCTCTTGAAGATAGATTGAACTGGACTCCAAGGAATGTTCAGTGCCTTAACGATTTCTTGTATCCATCCTCTGACTTATACTTCTCAATAACCTTCTCTCTGAGGAGGAGTTATTTTGTCTTCATGCTGTAATGGTAGCCAGGAACGCTGATTAACCAGTAACCTGTTTTATATGAAATATTTTCATTATATCATCATTATTTTATAGAAAACAGTTTTCATTGTGACATTAAAGGAGTTCTTTGTTGTTTTTGTCAAAAACGCTACATTTTGTTGATTGTCATGATTGATTTGTAAAAGCAATAAAATGACTAAAACATCCAAGGATGTGAATACTTTTTGAGAGGCAGTTCAATCGGTGACCACTTAGTAACTTCTTGCATCTTCTTGATCTCCACGCTACAGCTGATCCAGATGGCGATGTGGGAACGTGGACAGGTGGGTTGGCTTAAAAAAGGCACTGCAATGACAGCGGTGTGGATGTATGTGATCCTGATGCGGAGGTGCTGACTGGAGAGCAGTGATCCCTTCCAAGGAGACACGAGGTAGACCTGGAGCATGAGGGCAACATGGGGTAAGAAATCCGAAGGTTCTCTTTACCACAATAAAGGCTGACTGTCAGGCGGTGAAGAACAATCCTCTTACACTGCCAGCAGACGGTCCTGATGAGCAGTAGATGTGCCAGAGTGGCCACGCCCTCATCATAGGGATGATCTAGAAGAGCAATGGTTGGGAGTTGAAGAAAGGGAGAAAGACCCAGGATATAAAACCGACATCAAAACTGGTCTTAGAAAAGTTCAAACTGCATGACATGAAGCTTCTAAAGTGACCCCAAAGTCAACCCAGTTGGACATGTAGGGACCGTGGATACGAAACCAAGCAATCTCCAGTCAGAGTAATGCCAGAAGCACGTTGATTGCTACAGATGGTGTGTGGTTTCTCTGCAACTTGCTAAGGGACGCTTCTCAAAATATCCAGGGAGGTAAATTAATACACTGAGCCTATATTTATCATTTTTAATCTCATTGTAACTGTCTAAACTAATCTAGCTCTGGTGTTGTTGGCTGTGTTCAACTTTTTGCTCATTTGACCATTTTATTGGGCCGCCAACGGTGTAAATTAGGAGCGTTCTGCGCCTGATTTGACCCAGAGACCTCAGTCTGGCAGAGGAACCTTTCCAACCCTGAGCCCGGTGCTGACTCACCTCGTGTTCAGATACTCACCCACAGGTAAAAAAGCAGCCCATTCACCAGTCCTCTCATTTAGGCTTTCATCATGCGAGGCTTGGTACAGAGAGGAAAATTTGAAAATCAGGGGGAGAGGGGGGAGGGGGCTGTTTGTGGCACCAGCCTGGCGCAGACATCGTTCCCGTTGCTCCCTTCGCTGCGCCGGCACCATCTGTCATCTGGGCGAACATCTGCAAACCCAAGGTGCCCTTGTCACCCAATGTTAGAGCAGGATGTTTGGCTTTTCCATTAAGGAAACCCGGAGTGATTCACCAGAACAAAACCCATTAGATTGGATGGTGGAGTGGTGAATCAGCTGGATTGCCGAGGCTCAGCAAATGGCGGGATTCCTCCTCAGGCTACGCCGCCGCCTGCCTGTCTAGCATGTCTGGCTAGCATGACATCCCATCTACTAACTGCCTGACGAGTTGGCCCTGAGTCTGCCGCTTCTTTATGAGCTTTGGCTCCTCCTCACCTCTTCTTTCTCTGCTTCTCTATCTGTCTGATACGACCGCGAAACAGATGGCTCGCTTGTTTTTTAATCTCTACCCTCTACTCCCTGCTCTTGGAGTTATGACCAAAAACTGAGATCATATTTGTTTTAGACTCCAGGAGATTTGGACCGTTCGGTCCAATTAGCAGCTTAGCGCTGAATAAAAATGAACAAACACAGATTGGGAGGGAATATTTGCATTTTGTTTTGGTGGATGTTGCACATTGGATGTTTTTCACACCCAGAAAACTGCTAGCAGACAAGCTGGACAGGCTTTTGTTCGCAGCAGAGAGCGATCTATGGTGCTGAGCTGGATTACAACAACTAGATAACAAAATGCTCATTGTCCAGCATGCAGGGACATGATCTCAAGGATTACCCTCAGAGGGAGCAGGCTGTAGCCTCTCTGGATGATGCAGGAGATTGTCCACAATCTACGTCAGGAAGCATCTCCTTTTGTTGTTGTTTTTGTTGTTGTTGTCTGCCTGTTCTCTGATTCTCCCTCAGACTCCTTAGTTTGTTCCCCTCGTCGTTTCCCATCCTTTTGTTTCTGGACGCAGCGGCAGTCGGGCAGCGCTTCGCCTCCGCCCGCAGCTGCCTCTCCAAAAGAAAACAGGCAAAACAGAGGCGAGCTCGCCGCCATCTGCTGCATGGAGAGGAACGAGGATGCTGCTGTTAAGTTAGCCGTGGATCCCAAACAGCAGCTGAGAGGACACAGTGTGCCCTGAGCACACAAGAGGGGCACCGCTGCTGCCCGGCTGCCTGGCACCACGGGCTCCATCTGACACCACTAATGAATTCACAAACACAGACGACGGCCGCCCGCGGGCCAAAAATCTGAGAAAAAGGAAACTTTCCTTTCACATGTATAGGAGGACGTGTCGCACAAAGATCTTTGATGCGAAGTCTTTTCACACATGGAACTTTCTGAAATTTCAAAACGTCAGAACCACAAAGTTCAACATGCTGCATATGTGTGAGGTGGCAGCGAAATGATATGTAGTTAAAATAGTTTTTGACAAAAAAATCGAGTATGGTTTGCATTAGTAACCCTTTTACTCCTATACCCTTAATAAATGAACCCCATAAATAATCCAGGGCAACCAATAATCTTTAATACAGTCCAAATATGTGTGATTTCATCCATAGATCCAGTTGTTTTGTGAAGGCCAAAGAAGTTTGCTAGAGAAGATCCATGTCTATTTATGCCTATATCTATTCTTCCATTCTTTTTTCTCCTTTTTTACCCTTCCTTTTCTTTTCTCCGTGCACATAACATTTGAAATAAACCCAAGGCCATTTCTAATAATGTTTTTTTTTTAAATAAATATATCTTAAGTGGAGCATTATAGCGAAAGCTGTAATGCTCCACTTGTGAAAGTAAATTTGTTGGGCTTCTTCTTGGCACTCAGGCAACAATTCTGATTGCTACACTGCTGGACAGGACACGTAAAAAGAAAAGAAAAAGAGAGCATTAGTAGGAAAAAAACCAGCACCTTCATAAACACCAAAGAACACAGCAGACGGCTAAAATGGTGGAGAAGAGCATTCCATGTAGGGGACACCGCAAACACGTAGATGAATGCTTTCTGCTCAAATGTGACCAGAAATACCACATGAGGTGGAAACAACAGGAGACATAGTGGTGGCAGCATCATGGTGTGGGTTCTTTTATTCTTCTTCTTCTTTTTGCTAGCAGGAACAGAAAAGTTGGTCAAATGAGAAAATGGATGTCGCGACATACAGGGAAATCCTGGAAGAAAACCCTGTCAAAGGGTGTTGAAGCTGCTGTGGAGGTTCATCTTCTAGCAGGACAACCTTAAAATGACGTTACTTAGATCGAAGCATGTTCACGTGTTGGAGTGGTCCAGTCAACGTCAGGGCAAAGAGATTCACAACTGATGTTAACACACGCTCCCCATCGACTCTGACTGAGAATGAGCAAAGAAGACACAAAGAAGAATTACAGGAAACTGCCTTCGCTAGATATGTCACTTCACAATTATGCAGTAGTTTTACATAAAATCCCAATAAAATACATTGAAGTTTGGGACTTTATCGTGATAAAATGTGAGGGAAAAAAAAAAGAAAAGAAAGAAACATGAATACTTTTACTCTGAATTTAAACAGTGATGGAAACCAAACAAACACACCAAGAGGCCAACAGTAAGTGGAAGCCACTAAGGGCCTGGTGGAGAGGCCTACTTTTTTGAAAAGAACACCTGCCCGCTACAAGACTCCCACCAAACAAAAGACGCTCTTCACTGGTTTTATTCAAAGTAAGTTTGTATTTATTCACAGGATCACCATCTTGGCTGCTCCAGTTTGTCGCCTGGCTTGTTTACTTTTCTCTCCTCTAAAAGTCACCTTTGTCTTAATGGGCTCATTAGCAACAGCCTCATTCCTGGGGGAAGACAAAACCACCCCCACCAGGTTAGAGCCGCACATTTCTGAGCCGAACCGAGCCTTTAAATGAGGCAGCTGCTGGGAGAGAAGCCAGTTTATTATATTTTTCTTTTATTCTACTTTATAAGTGAAGTCACTTATTTTGTCTATATAAATGTTTTGGTTTTTTCTTAAGAAAAACTGTCTTTTTCAAGAAGTCAATAAAAATTCTTTGTCTCTGACAACTCTGAAAGCTCAACATACGCTGAAGCATCCTCCAGGAGCAGGATTGTGTCATAGAATATCATTTTAAAAGTTCCAGATGCTTCCACATCTGGAACTTTGGGTCAAGAGAGAATGCCTTGGAACGGAGTGAAGGAAAAAAGCAGCAGCGGCG
Source organism: Valencia hispanica (assembly GCA_963556495.2). NCBI lineage: Eukaryota > Metazoa > Chordata > Actinopteri > Cyprinodontiformes > Valenciidae > Valencia > Valencia hispanica. The sequence goes on from OY747718.1 coordinate 10,262,299, forward strand.
TCAATGTGATGCAAAAGCGATGCATCTAAAGATGTTTGCATCAAAAACAGAAAGTTTGGGTTTTCTTGGACAACATTGTAAAAAACAAAAAACAAAGGTACTGCAATCTTTTTTTCACATTTTTCTCTATAACAAATTGTTATATGGACTTCCAAAGATGTTGCCATGTAACATTTTACATCAGCACTCACAGCAATTACAAAATCAAAGGATTGGGGGGAGGGGAAATGCAAATCTATAAACGACAAAAATGTCGTGGAGTCATTTGCAGCTATGAGATCATTCTTAGGGCTGATTGGACCTAATGGTACAAGGGGAGGAAGTTTTCTTTTTTGCAGTACACAAGCTAAAACCAGTGTGCACCTTAACTTTAATGTTTTCTATGTTAGGGATACACCACTGGACTTTTTCTGCACAGATTAAAAAACTAAGAAATAATGGTTTGTCAGCACTTATTCGTCAAGTGTTACTTATTCAGGATTTGATAGACTGTTCTACTTCCAATAAAGGCTTCTTTTTTTCCTTTATACATCAGGATATAGTGTTAAGTCAGTCAAAGTCTTGTCAAATCTGAGCAAACCAAAATACCAGGCATGCTCCTCCCGAGTCAAATTGCAGAATATCGCAGCTTCTCTAACTGCGCTGATGGTGGACAACGTTTTATTTTAGTGTGACCACAAGAACACACCCCCTTATCGGGACTGACCAGGTATTTCCACCACATCAGCGACTGGATGGAACCAGAATTTCTTCAATTTTTATGCAGGACGACAATCAAGACAAAAATCGTTGTTGCTGTTGTTTGGTCCTAAAATTAGTGAAAATTAGAGCTCAGCTAGACTCAGTGAGGCAAAAAGCTGTAGAGCATGCCAGAAATCTGGGTGTGGGTACTTTAAAGGGAAACAAGGAAGAATAAAAATAAAAAAAGAGAGAAAATGTGTAAATCAATAATTTATTGTTTCATTTTAAAGTTGCTGAGGTAGTGTGGGAGATTAAAGCCTCATCTGAACTTTTGTGAAGTAATTTTACTTTAAAAGATATAGCGTTGCATTTACCTCCAAAGACAAAAGTCTTTTCTTACGTGATCTTTCTTTCTTTCTTTTTTCTTTCTTTCTTGTACAGATCTTTTTTTTTGCACAAGATCTTTTTTGTGCAGGATTTTCCTTTCTTTGTCATGTTACTGAAGGAAATTGGCTCATTTGTTTGACTGAATACTCCACTTCTCCTGTCATACTAAGTTTTATTTAAACTCTGTTGAATTTGTGCGTTGCTTTTAGGTTTAACCGTAACAGGTTCACTTTTTGAGTTTACCTACTTTTACCTGTTTTTTTTAATCTATTTATTTCTCAGAGATTGAGCAGCTATAAGCCTAATAAACGTCAGTTTGATTTGATATCTCCTCACTTTCAATTCCTTCCAGGTACCTAAATGGTGCCAGCTCGTGATGGGAAGGGTGTCAAACCGATCTGATTGGTGGAAAGAGAAAAGATAGATGGATGAATTGCGGAGAGGGGAGAGAAGAGAGAGAGAGCAGAAAATGAGAGCAGACAGTAGTGAGGGAGGTAAAACTTAAAGCAGATGGTAGAGCTGGCACCTGTCTTCCTCTGAAATCTGTTTGGAGCTGTTTTCCACATGTCTTAAAAGGAGAGACAGAGAGAGAGAAAAAAAAAAGCCAATTCTGCGTGGCATGCCAGAAAAAGACACTCTGGTTTTAACCCTTTGTGACCGTGCCCTCCCTTTTAGCTTCCCAGCCATAATAGGATGCCCCCCTGTGAACAGGAGGAGATACAAAAAGCCCTCTCAAATCCTTCCACGCCGCCTCACCCGGGCCTTGTAAGCAAACAGAGGGCGCATTCAGAACAGGAGAGAGTCTCATTTAAAGCGTTAATCTGCGGGCCACATGCTCGACAACGGCAGAGGCCCGAACCTGCACAACAGTGGCAGAGTGAGGCACACACACACACACACACACACAAACACACAGACTCTGAGCTGCCAGGCCAACCCGGGCTAAACATGGCATGTGTTTGGCAAGAGACGAACTTGGTTCCAGGTGGCTGCATACAGAAGTTGCAATCAGTTTGAACCCTCTTAGGTCACTCTCATCCACAGGACCCTTCTGGTGTTTTTACATGTCTCAGGCTGTCTGTAGCCAATCACAAGCACTTCCCATAACAGACAGAGCAGTTACTGTACATTCAGTGGGGAGTCAGCAGAGTTGCCTTAAGAAAGAAGGTGGTTTCCATAAATCTATGTGTGTTTAAAAAAAACCAAAAAAAACATGTGATAATGATTTAGACGCCTCTAATCAGGTTTCTGACAGATTAGAGCATAAAGTGGGCTTTGTTTTTAAACTCAATTCATTTCAATACGGTATGCTCATACGGCAGCAGTTCCCAACACATGTCGTCTCAAGGTAATTTACCAAAAAAAAACATGAATAAAAATCCATCCAATACATTCACAGAAATATGCAGTCAACCCAATCACTCCGACAGATTCAGGTCTATTACTCACATTCCAATCCGACAATGCAGTAATATGGTTCAAATTAGGTCAACGTTTTCAAGGGGGATCAGTCAGTTGTCTCGAATCATTGACTTTGCACCAATCCCTCCTCCTTGAACAAGCATGCGCTTCTTGTGGACAGCTGATTGCGCTAAGTCCAGGGGTCGCGTTAAAAAAAAATATTTTTTTCAGGTTGTTGTTTTTTGTTTTTTTACTGTGACGGAAAAATCTGAAGTGCCATCTGACACTCCTGATGACTTTGTGCAGATGTGCAGAAACGTTCTACTTTACCCATAGAGGACAGCTAAGTAAATAAATAAAAATAGAAAGATTCCCACGAGAGCATCTGAGCATCATCTCAGACCTGGACACCGCACTCAATGTGTCTCGCTATCTGGGAGCTGAAAGTGCGTTGAAGAGTTACGGAGGGTTTTGGAGAGCCGGTGAAGCCGAACCACATGGTGCAAAAGGAGTGCATTCTGTGAAGGAACTGATTGTGGGACCAGGACCCCCCCCCCGTTCAGATAGTCTTTCTGACTGCTGATCGCTTCAACTGGAGAAATGTTCCCTAGATTTAAAGACGTTGGCTGAAGCGGCGCTTAGTTCCAGTCTCCAATGTGGCAGCGGAGCGCGGATTCAGCCTCCAGAACAACGTCTAAACCGCCATGAGGAGTCGTCTGTCCGAGGCAAAAGTCCAAAACCTCCTGAGGAAAAACCTGTGCAGCAATCGCCCTCGAGACATTTGATTACCCACAAGCGGGGGAGCAGTTCAGGTCCACGCGAACCAGGAGGAAATTGTGAGACTGTGTGGATTCTCTGTTCTGCTTGTTCGGATTTAATGTTATTTAAAATTAAGAAAGTAAAAAACTATTTAACATGTTATCATTATCACTTTTAAAATGGACGAGTAAAAAATGGAATATGAGGGGGGGATTTTTATTGACACCAGTCGGTCAAAGTGACAGACACACGAAAAAGTTTTGCGCCACCTCTGACTGAGTCATCAGATTTTTCAGCAATCTCTCATGCTGAGCATACATGTAGCAACAGACAGCGGAGAGAACTGCCCTTTAACAGGATGAACCTGGATCAGTTCTTAGCGGCCATCTGCCCCGGACCGACTGGGGGATTGACAACACAAAGTCGTCTCTGTATATATATATATATATATATATATATATATATATATATATATATATATATATATATATATATATAAAATAATTTCGTGGATTATTATAAAAAAAACTGATGTTCCTCAATTGACTTGGACTACTTTGTGTAATTTGGCACTTTTAAGCTTGAAGGAGGATAAAACACATTCCCCAGGGCTCCATTCTTGGGTCACTTTAATTCAGTATGTACACGTTCCCCCTAGCTCAGATTCTAAAACATTACAGCACCCCTTAATATAATGACAAACAAATTCATATTGCTGGGCCACCACACTTGCACAGTCTCCTAAGGTCCCTCTGCATGTGCATCCGAATTTCCTCCAACTTTACGCTGAAATAATATGCCGAAAATGCATGGCTGGAAATCAGCTAAAAATTACAGAGCAGTCCAGAATCTGGGGTGGTGTTATGGACAGAGTCTATGACTAAATCAGCCCATTCTGCACATTAAAAATTTCTATTTACATTATCAGTAAGTTAGGTTATTGTGGATGGTCTTTTTTTAAGTTATAATGAAAATCAATGGGTCAGCTACAGCCCATCCAAAATGCTACCGCCCAAGTTCTGATCAACACCAGGATCAGCGATCATAAATCACTGCACATGAATGTTTTTAAAATGAGTCAACTCCTTCCAGTCATTTAAATTTTCACATTCCTAGAAATACTGGGCGAGGAGGAAGAGTTGCAACCATTTTTCGTTCTGATTTACTAATTAGTCCCAGACCAATTGATAGCTACAGTTCTTTTGAACATCTAACCCTTAATCTTCCTCATCCAAGTTGCAAAACATTAAGACCATTTTTGTTTGTGGTTTTGTATCGTCCACCAGGCCCTTACTCTCAATTCTTGGATCAGATCTCACATTTTTTATCTGATTTAGTATTAAATACTGATAGGGTTATTATAGTGGGGGACTTCAACATTCATGTGGATACTGAAAGTGATAGCCTAAATGCAGCCTTTAGTGCTATTTTAGACTCAATTGGCTTTACTCAAAAAGTACAGGGATCGACCCACTCAGGTAAACACACTTTGGACCTTGTACTGACATACGGTATTGAGTGTGAGGAAATAACAGTCCACCCACATAACCCGGTCCTGTCTGACCACTTCTTAATGACTTTTGAATTTACTTTACCTGACCATCTTAAATCTGAAAGAAAATGTCATTATAGTAGAGCTTTATCAGACAATGCTGTAACAATTTTTAAAGAATCTGTTCCATTCTTACTTTCCTTAGTGTCTCAGGGTAACACAGTGGATGGCAGCAATTCTATCTCCAACCCTTCAGAAATTGATGATCTGGTTCACAGCGTTACGTCCTCATTGCGTTTGGCATTAGATAGTGTAGCCCCCTTAAAAAAGAAAGTGGCTAGCCATAGGAGGCTGACTCCTAGGTTTAACGCAGAGTTGCGTACTTTAAAGCAGAATACTAGGAAGTTGGAGAGAAAATGGCGCTCTACACATCTAGAGGATTCCTATTTAACCTGGAATAACAGTCTACTGCTGTATAAAAAGACCCTTCGACAAGCTAGAACAGCATATTTTTCATCATTAATAGAGGCGAATAAAAACAATCCTAGGTTTCTTTTTAGTACAGTTGCCAAACTTACACAGAGTCATAGCTCTGTTGAGCCAACTATTCCCCCAGCTCTTAGCAGTGATGATTTTATGAGATTCTTCATAAATAAAATTAATTCTATTAAAAATAAAATCATTGGCATCCTCCCAAACATGATTACTTCTTCCTCAGTAAATGAGGCAGCATCGGAAAGAACTGTAGAACCTAATTTGTGCTTAGGCTGTTTTGATTCAGTCGAGCTTTCGGAATTATAAAAAATACTAGCCTCATCTAAACCTTCAACTTGTATGTTGGACCTGATCCCAACCAAATTATTTAAAGAAGTGTTCCATTTGGTTCCTGGCCCTATTTTGGATATGATGAATCTATCCTTAGTAAACGGATACGTACCACAGGAATTTAAAATAGCTGTAATTAAACCTTTACTCAAGAAACCTTCCCTTGATCAAGATGACTTAGTGAATTACAGACCTATATCTAACCTTCCTTTCTTATCCAAAGTCCTTGAGAAAATAGTTGCTAATCAAGTCTGTGAGCATCTAAACAGTAACGAGCTGTTTGAAGAGTTTCAGTCAGGTTTTAGAGCTCATCATAGCACTGAAACAGCACTGGTGAAGGTTACTAATGATATTCTCATGGCCTCAGATAATGGACTTGTGTCTGTTCTGGTTTGTTAGATCTCAGTGCTGCTTTTGACAGTCGATCATAATATTCTCTTAGAAAGGCTTGAACATGTTGCAGGGATCAAAGGAAAAGCACTAGGCTGGTTTAAATCATATTTGTCTGATAGATTCCAGTTTGTTCATCTAAATGATCAATCTTCTTCACTCTCAAGGGTTACTTGTGGAGTTCCACAGGGTTCTGTGCTTGGACCAATTCTGTTCACCATATATATGCTCCCAATTGGTAGAATCATTAGACAGCATGGGATAAATTTCCACAGCTATGCCGATGATACACAACTATATTTATCCATAAATCCTGATGAACCCAGTCAGTTAGGTAGATTACAGGCATGTCTGGAAGACATAAAAACATGGATGAATCTAAACTTTTTGCTTTTAAATTCAGACAAAACAGAAGTTGCTGTCTTTGGACCCGAAGTTCTTAAACAGAAACTGATTAGTCAATCACTTCATCTGGATGGCATTAAATTGGCCCCCAGTAATAACGTAAAGAACCTCGGCGTTATTTTTGACCGAGACTTGACATTTAAATCCCATATTAAACAGGTTTCTAGGATTTCCTTCTTTCACCTCTGGAATATTGCTAAAATTAGAAACATCCTGTCCAGGAGTGATGCTGAGAAACTAGTCCATGCATTTGTTACCTCAAGGCTAGACTACTGTAATTCTTTACTATCAGGTACTCCACAAAATGCCATTAAAAGCCTTCAGTTGATCCAAAATGCGGCAGCAAGAGTTCTGATGAATATTAAAAAGAGAGATCACATTTCTCCTGTTTTAGCTTCCCTTCATTGGCTCCCTGTTAAATCCAGAATAGAATTTAAGATCCTTCTTCTTACATACAAAGCCCTTAATAATCAAGCTCCATCATACATCAGAGATCTGATTGTTCCATATGTTCCTAACAGAGCACTTCGCTCTCAGACCGCAGGTTTACTTGTAATTCCTAGGATTTCTAAAAGTAGAATGGGAGGCAGATCTTTTAGTTATCAGGCTCCTCTCCTGTGGAACCAGCTCCCAGCTTTAGTCCGTGAGGCAGACACTCTGTTTACTTTTAAGGCCAGGCTTAAAACTTTCATTTTTGATAAAGCTTATAGTTAGAGTGGCTAAGGTCATCCTGAGCTATCTCTGTAGTTATGCTGCTATAGGCTTAGACTGCTGGAGGACAGACTTACCAATTTTCTTCACTCTGCTACTTCCTTTTCTCCTACTACTCTCCAGTTGTATTACAGTACATTCTGTTATTTCGACTGTTAACTTTGTTTTCTCTCAGTGTTTTTCTCTCCATAGAAGATATACCTGGTCTGGTATCCTGCTTGGCTGCAATGCCCTGTTGGACGGGGGGCATCGACTGGGATGATCCTCTCAGTAACTGAACATCCACTGTGTCCTGTTATCAGCTTTTTACTTTCTGTAACATAGAAAGTTCTCTTATATCAGATCTTCTGTTCCTTCTGTGTTTCTGCTCTGTCTTCTCTCTGTGTGTGTGTGTGTGTGTGTGTGTGTGTGTGTGTGTGTGTGTGTGTGTGTGTGTGTGTGTGTGTGTGTGTGTGTGTGTGTGTGTGTGTGTGTGTGTGTGTGTGTGTGTGTGTGTGTGTGTGTGTGTGTGTGTGTGTGTGTGTGTGTATGGGTGTGTGTGTGTGTGTGTGTGTGCGTGTGTGCGTGTGTGCGTGGGTGCGTGCGTGTGTGTGTGTGTGTGTGCGTGTGCGCGTGTGTGCACGTGTGTCATTTTAACTGACAAGTGTTTTTTTAACGGACATATGAAAACCTATTATTTATTGAACAGTGGTAATTATGGAAACTATTTTCATAAAAGACAGCACCACTTATGTAAATTTGATTAAAACTGCTGTTGTTGTTTGCAATATTTTTTATCAAGGATGATTCTTTAGGCTACTGTTTTTATCTTGCTCTGAAACAGCAGTTTTTCTTCAATCTTTATTTCTTTCTTTCTTTCATTCTTCTACAAAAGCAGATATAAACAGTAAACGATATCTTGTCAATATTTTCCCCACTAGGAATTGATTGTGTCACCAAGACATGTTTAAATACCACATAATACCGCATAAAGCCTGGTCAAAAGCACACAATCACAAAAACGTGAAGATTCCTCTCCTCAAATGGACCCTGAGCTGTATCGCTGCATGGCACCAAAAGCATTGTTTATTGCACAATTGCCACAGGCGCTGCGGAACAGAAACAGGGTGGACCACAGGAGGAAACGGGTGCTCGGGAACCAAAAGGTTTACCGCAGCTGAAATGCGATGCACCATCCGTTCTCACAGCAGTTCAGAGGGATAAAAACAACCAGAGAAGGAGAATTTGGCTGAGCCTCTGTTAATGGTTTTGATATTCGTGTAGATTGTACATGTTCGCATGCTCTGATTAGCCTCTTCCAACACATATCGAATCTAATATTACATCAAAATATCTCTTTTCCAGATTCAATGAGGGGGAAAAAAGGTCTTGCTAACAGTTGACCAAACAAACAACTTCAGTTCTATTTTTGTTTAAATCTTTAGGTAATGTTTGAATCAATAAAGCCTTTTTTGTTTCTTTTTTTTTTTTTTTTACAGTTACTACTTCCTGAAGCAGTTGTTTCTAGAGAATGCCACCATCGTCGTCAAGGAAAAGGTTTATGGGCTACCTTTTTATAGTGGATCTAGAAGGTTTATTACTATTTCAGTAACATTTTATACTTTTTTTAAAAATGTTTTTGTTTGTTTATTTATAACATGAGACCATAAACCAGATGAGCCAAAAGGTCATGGGATGACTGTGGTTCGGTGTCTCGTAAATCCCAGAGTTGTGAGTTGGATTCCAGCTTTCTCTTGCCACATGTCGACCCGCTCCTGAGCAAGGCACTTCACATCTGCGTATCGGTGGATGAATGTAGCTCTGGTGTAAAGAGCTTTGAGTGGGTTGCATGACTTGGAAAGCGCTACATAAGCTTACCATCTTAATATTCATTTATAATTTGACTAATTTGCTGAGCTCATTTCATATGAAACTGATTACAAAACATAAAATGTAAGCTTATTTAATACAGTTGATGTAAAAATTAGCATATATTTCATTTGAGTCCATTTCATCAATATTTCTGCGTTTAAATTATGCATATTTGACATTTGACACCTAAATAAATCAGTTAGATTCCAACCAGTTTTTGAAACGACTTTACTCAACTAAATGATTTCAATTTTAACCATTTATGAAAATCATTTTTGCCCACCTACTTTGTTCTCATGTTGTTGTGCAAGAAACAAAGAAATAAGAATTGGTTGCTAGCAAGTTTGGCTTTAGCGTTAGCGCTGAGGCTAAACTATGGATACAAACTTCCTGCTTGAACAGATAACTGATAACTGATAACGGTTCTTAACTTTTTCTGAGCTGATCGATTCATTCATAAAACAACGTTTGTAAAAATATCAGACTTACTGTTCTCTGCTGGACTTCGAACACGATAAATGAGAGCAGCTAAATGAATACATTTTCAAAGTTTTTTGGACAGCCAAATAAACGTAGCAAGTGTTCTTTTTTATTTAGCTATGACTGAGATTTAGGTTTATAAGCTAATAAGCTGGGCTGGAAACTTTAAAATAATCTGAATTGTTGTTATTTACCACCTTCAAAAATGATTTTTAATAGTGGTGAATTATTTAACTTCAATTAACAATCTGTGAAGCATTCTGCTGGTATTCATAGTGAATACATATTTATCTTTACCTTTTAAATCTAACCCAAGAATTAAAACACTGTTTTATTCTGTTTTTGTTTTACAATAGGTTTTATTTATTGCTGGAAAAGCCGTCAAATATGTCCTTTTGCCCCCTTTTTGTTGTGTAATTCACGTAAACGCGTCAGTAGAGGGTGCCAGAGGACGCGCGTCTCTCACGTCACATTCTCCAGAGTTTGTTTCGCCAGTCCTGGCTTAGAGCTTCTCGCACACTGGCTTTAACTGTAGTCCCCTGTTCATCTGAACCCTGATTAAAACTATTATAAGCTCTTTCTCTTCTATTTTTTATTTTTTATTTTTTTTCAGTTGAACCACCATTTATATCTAGAGGCCATTTAGGTATAGGTATACATATATATATATATATATATATATATATATATATATATATATATATATATATATATATATATATATATATATATATATATATTCTTGATTTCCTTTCTGTTTATTTCCCTTCCATCCTTAGATTTGTTTTGAATTTCTCAATCGTTTTCTTGCTTTAATAAGTAGACACTCACGCCGATTATATTAAGAGGAACAAATAAACATGCAGCACATGGTTCCTGATTTGCAGCCCAGTGCCAGCCATGTTTCTTTTGTGCTCAGGGGCATGACACTTCATGATCTGACCAAAGGTTGTAAGTTTTCTGCTGACAGACTTACGGTCTTTGGAAAAATCTCTCCGACTGCTCATCCAAAAGGAAATGTGAGGCTGATAAAGACAAAAAGGTGCAGTTTGGGAGGGGGGGGGTGGGGGGGTTGGGAATAAAACAAATAAAGGAAAGAGAACAGTTGGCGTTTATGTGGCACTGCAGGATGGCACTGCCCTGTGAAGATTTCAGAGTCTCGCTCGTGTTGGTGGCGCCCAGAGGTTGTTGCCATGCAACTCCATGTGGCTCACACTCAAGCACACGTAAACACACACACACACACACACACACACACACACACACACACACACAAGCTCCAAAAATGGTCTGCTTTATGAGGTGAACACTGATGCCATGGTAACCCCCTCGTTCTGGGCAATGCAGGCAGAGCACTGTGCCAAAAAAATGCCAGTGCCTTTGCCCCCACCCCCCTCCTCAAACCACGTTGCCCAGAAACCTTTTGAAGCCTAATAAGTGAAGCCGGTGGGCAGACAAATTACAACGGGAGTGTGTGTGCTTGTGTGCGTGTAAGAGAGAGTGAGAGAGAAAGGAGAGAGCCTGGGGGAGAAAGTAAACATTTTACTGTATCCTGTCTCGATCTTGAGTTGGAAAAGTCATGATGGAGTGTCAAAAATTTTCAACAAGCTCTGACTGTGTCACTCTAGTGCGACACAGTTGTTACAGACGTTGAAGTGTGTTTCCGATATGAAGCGTTAAGAGTCCTTACACCCAACTGTTTAACAAGACTGGTAGAATAAAAACTTTTCAGAGTGGGGACCAGTGGCTGAGCTCTTGGGCGGCGTATCCGTCAAAGAATGGGATGCAGTTGCATAATAACAATGGCTTTTCTGCAAAAGTAGAGGAGGACAGAAGTGCTTTAAAGGGGAGTTTGGGTGTCACTGCGTCGGCAGGCGGACTCCTCCACGAAAATCAAGACTTCTGTTCTGTGTGTGCGTTTGCGAGTGTAACAGTGGGGTTTGCTGTGTCCATTCCAATATCACTGCAGTTCATCTAGGCAGGCCGCCCGGTACCTGTGCTTTTAGGCCTCGCTGATATTAAAAGCAGGACTGACTCATGGCTGGAAGCTGCTGCTGGTGGTGGAGAGAGGAGGAGGAGGAGGAGGAGGAGGAAGACGAGGACAAATAGAGCATGGGGTCACTCTATGAAGCCCCTCATCTAGAGCGTTTCAATTCCAGGAACACTGGCCAATCATGCCTTGATCTAACACCACCAGCCTGGCAAGTATTTTCCACTTGTAACACACTCCCTTGCAAACGTATTTTTTCTGTTTTCAACTCTTTTACATTCTAGAAACAGTATATGATACACCAACACAAAGTAGTGTAAAAAAAGATAAGTGTTAGGAATAATATACATACTTTTCAACGTCTTTAACAAATAAATATGTGTATTTGTACTGAGCTGTTCTTACCATGATACCCCTAAATAAAATCTAAGCCACCAGAAGTCACCTAATGAGTGACTGGAGTCCGCATGTGTCTGACTGAATATATTAAAAATCCAGGTGAAGAGAATCAAACAGAATCATGAAGATCAAGGACCAAAGTTAGGTTCAGGGATCTTCTGAATCTGAAGACTATCTGTCATTTTGACAGATTGCAATTCACCCTCTTGACCACGTGGTGCAGAGGCGCGGACATTTTCAACTTTACGCATGGAGTTCAGGTGACGGAATCAATCAAAAACAGATTCCCATGAGAGCATCACGGACACCATACGCCAACGCATCTCGCTCTCCGGCAGCTGACAGCCTGTTGAAGAGTTACGGAGGCTTTGGAGCGGGTCTGTGATTTCATCGAAGACGGACCGGCGGTGACAGATCGCTGCAAAATATCAGTTGATCCAGACGGAGCGCATGCTGTGGGATTTCCTCCCGCTGGAGCAATCACAAAAGCCCTCCTTCAGAGAGTCTTGACAAGGCCACAGCAGGCAAAATGTTCATTATTAAAACATGTAGCCTATTCATCTGCTCGATGTGTGATGGTACGATATGGATTCTCTGTTCAGTTTGTTTGAATATTAATTCAAATGAATGAAAACGATGAATACTACTGAATATGTCTTTATTGTCTTTATTTTTTTTATTGATGGGTAAAAATAGATTAAGACCGAATTTTTTGACCCCTTCACAAAAAATGGCGCAAAAATGGTGGCGGCAGCATCATGCTGTGGGGATGTTTCCCTTCAACCGGGACCTGGGAAGCTGCTCCGAGTTAATGGGAAGATAGATGGAGCTAAAAAACAAACAAAAAAACCCGCAACAATCCAGTGTAGGAGGTTCACATTTTACAAGACGGCAACCCCTAAACATACAACCAGAGCCTTAATAAGCTCAGATGTGTTGGGATGTCTCAGTCAAAGTCTAAACAAACGGAAAATCCGTGGCGAGTCTTGATAACAGATGTTCACAGACACTTTTACTCCAATCTTACTGAGGTTGAGCTATTCTACAAAGGTTTCCAGTCTGCAGATGTTCGAAAGCTGGTTGAGACACACTCAGGGTACTGATGAATACACAAGCACGTCGCACTTTTCAGACTTAAAATATTCTTCCACATCACAATATGAAATACGTTTGAAGTTTGTGATCGTAACAGAATGTATAATCGCTCGTAGAGGTATGAATACTATTGCAAGGCCCTTTGTATCTCCCCCATTCATCGTCTTTTCTTGAATCCAAATTTTCAAACCTCAAGCAGGAGACTTACAACAAGCTCGCGGATAAAGGCGGGGTCAATGGTTCCCTCCTCGACAAGTCATCGCGGCCTCTTAATGAAGGCGCAGACAAACGAGACAGCGGAGACTAAACAGACAGACAAGGAGGACAGTGAGCGCAGATTCCCAGAGACGGATGGAAAATGAACGCATCGCATGTCGGCCGTAAACAGACAGACAGACAGGCGCGCTGTCTGGATCAGCCAGCTCCAATGCAGCAGATAAAATCTGCCGTTCCGTTGGACCCAGTCCAGAGCTCAAACAAAAGGGGCAGGCCCGAATTTTTCTCCTCTCAGACGTTCCTTTTTATTTTCCCCAACAGGCAGAACGAGATGAAATCCACAATAATGCCGTCCTCATGTGACACAGCTAACTGTTTATACCACAGGAGAAAACGACTTTGGTTTGTTTTCACTCCGTTCATCAGCAACAGATTTCCCCTCTGGTTTGTGTGCACACACAGCGAGGAGAAGGGAAGCAGTGTAGTGACATGTGCTCCACGTTGAGAAGTCTTTTCCCTCTTTATCTTCTTTTTGTTCTTTTCTTCTTCTTTTTTACCTGCTAGGTATAAACAGCTACATCTTAACTACAGGAGACTATAGTGAAAGATGATTATTTTGTCTGAATTAGTGAGGGAAACAGTACAATAGCACCGCAAACACAAAGAGAGACCCTCAACTGGAAAACGGTCTATGTTTTCTGGATTTCAACACTAGAATTTTCTCAGTAAATTCTGCATATTTTCTGTTAACATTCACATGATCCAATAATGTCAGTGGTCTTCTGTCTCACAAGGTTCAAATTCTGATTCAAGCTTGAAACACATCAGGCTACCACTGCATATGATACAAAGCTTAAAATCATCGAGGGGGGGGGGTTTGAAATAAATAAATAATACATTTGTTAACAGACAGAATAAAACAGCAAATAATCAGCAGATATGGTGGTAAAAAGATGCTAAATACAACATCAGGCCTAGTAACTGTCTGAATACCTCCATAAAAGCAGAACGTTTGGCAATTTTCAGGTCAGGGAGACGACGGGCTTTTTGAAATTATTATTTCACCTTTATTTACACACAGGTAAATCTCATTGAGACACAAGGTCTCATTTTCAAAAGCAACCTGCTTAAAGTTGACGCACAAAGACGTGTTAAAACGGTACAATTCACACAAAAAAAACCCCCAAAAAATGTATTAAAGCATACAACAGAAAATAGAGACAGCAGCAACCAAACATTAAGAACAGGAGCAGCTATCAGGTGATCCGCTTCGTTATTGTCCTCATTGTATGTTTCAATCCCTGCCGTTCAGTGAAGCTGAACAGTGGATGGCCGGGTTTAGGTGAAGGACTTCATCCTGTAACTGGTGGGTTGCTGGTTTGGGGTCCTTTGAACTAGATAAAGCTCTATACTAGTAGGTTATTTACCATACAGGAAATTAAATACACTAAATCATTTTTTTGAATATCAAAAATGAAACAGTCGCTTGTGGACAGTGAAATCCAGTTAACCAGAGGGTACAAAGTGCGTCAGCACAATGCCAAGACGGAAAGACACCAACAACAACTTTAGGAGAAGAACTGCTGCCGTCCATCGGTGTGAAAAATATAACAGTGTAATTTCAACTAAAGTAAAAATAAACTGCACAAAAACAAAAGATTTGTATTGTTCAGTGGAAGACATTAGCCTATCGTCCAACAGGTGACGGTGTCAAAATGGAAAGAGATCGGCAATCACTTCAGAGAATCCGTCATTGCCGCCAATGACCAATTATAAGGACGTCAACTAAAGAATTAAATGCATGGAACTAAGTCAGCCATGATCTTAGAGAAGCCGTCCATCAGTACAGCAAATGGAATGAAATGCAAAAACGTAGTAAAACTAAAACTTATTTATGAATGGGAGACATCTGTCAATTCTCCCAGAATTTACAATGTCAAGGTGAAAGGATATGTGCAGTGACCTTGGAGAAACCACAGTCATCAAGGCATCAGTCTGGAACAGATGATGAAGATGTTTCAATAAAATTATTGAGAAGTGGAAGTCATTTACCAGTCATCATCTGAAGTAGTTTTGAACCACCAGTTAACAACCTGAGATGGATCTTTTTGAACTGTGGGATGAGAACCTGAGTGTCAGAACAAAACCAAAAAAAAAAAAAAAACGAAGATGAAACGAGCTCTTAGTGTGCTGCCATGTGATGTTTCTCACTATCCTCCAGACAAACAAAACATCACATCTTTGTTTTTTGATATGAAAGTCACAGTATGGTATAAGTACCCCTTTTTGGATTTGGGGGTTTTCTAGACTGGAGCAGACACACATTTTCTGACTGCTCATCACAAGACAAAAATCACCACACAACATTTTTGTAAATGTATTTTATTTGTGTTTTTCATGGGTTTTGTGGCCATAGCTGCCTTTTTTTTTCTGACAGTGGATGGTATATGGATGGGGGAGAGAAGACATGCGGCAAAGGTCCACGAGGTTGGTCCTCGAACCTCGAATGGACGTTTGGCGCCCGACGCTGACCACTACACCACGCTTCACGCTACATCCTTCTAAATTGAGTTTAAATGAGCGAATAAACCCACACACACACCAATTTAGGCATGAAGAGAAAGCAGGCTCTTGCTGTGCTCACCGCAGCTATTTTGCCATAGGTTTTGAACACAGTGTAATATGTCATGTGTTATCATGTGAGGTTGTTTTTGCCTAATTATCAAGGGGAGCGTTGTGGGGGGGGGGTGGTTGCATATGTATTTTATTCTGAATTTTTGAGATTGTTGTCGTGTTTCCATTTCCTACAGGGAATAGAAACATGTATATGTTGCTGCCATTCTGTTATATATTAAATGTTATACACTGTTTCGCTACCAGCTCTTCCAATTTCACAAAGCCGGTTGGTGCAGATGTCCGCTGACATCATTTCCCACTGAGTTACAACCAATCAGCATTAGTTAGTCACAATCCACAAGTACCGGGTCGACTCAGCCCAGATTTAGCGCGTTTCTGCACCGTTATACAAACAAATTCTGGATTTACCCTGGATTTCTTTTTCTTTCTTTTGTTTTTACATTTTGTCACACAGTTGAAGTGGAACTATGATGAAAATTACAGACCTCTCTCATTTTCTTTAAGTGGGACAACTTGCGTGATCGGTGGCTGCCAAATACTTTTTTGCCCCACTGTATGGAGTCAAAGAGATTCACATGGTGGCCATCACAAGGATCCGTTTGGCAGAATAATGTCACCTTTATCACAGAAGCTCAAAAGAATTCAGGCCCAGCCAAGCTTTGATTTCATTTAGGCATTTAGGAGAGAACATCATGTTTTTCTAAGGAATGTAGATTTGCCACACGATACTATATTTTATTTATAGAATAAAAAGAAATAAAAAAACACATGGCTGACCGAAATGCTGCACACAGCTCAACAACCACAGCAAATTTAAAACACAAATAATTGAAAAACTATAAAAAGGTAAGGTCACCCACTGAATAAAAAAGTTTTCAACCGGGAACTGGCTCGCCTAATTCACGAAGGCGACTCATTCCAGAGCTTCGGAGCCATGTCAATTCTGCAGCCCAGATAGGAGATCTTATTAAAAACATCTTTAGAAAGACGAAGGGGAATAGGATCACTGGGTGCAGCAAAGCAGGAGGCCGAAACAGAGGAGGTCGTGTGGAAGAAGCAAAATGAGCTTGAACGTGTCTATTGGTTACTTGCTGGGTGTTATCTTTTAGAGTTTTGTCATCATCACTTTGTAGTTACCAGGTCAGAGTGGAATAAGATAGAATAACCCTGGTAAGTCGTGGAAATGATATATGTGATTTAAGGTGTAACATTTGACGGGTTCTTCAAGTGGGCCATTTTACGAGCAAAATAGCTGACTTCTGCCGAACTCTTCCTCTGACCTTCTGCTGCAGCTGTGTTTTGGCATCTCTACACAGATTAGAAAGGATGGCGATGTGATTGAGTTTGATAGTATAAGCTTGGCTTTCTGTAACTGTCTGGAAAACACTCCCATTGTTGCAACAGACTAGTCCTTTGTGGAATCCGTGACGTGCTACAGCACAACAAAAGACACGAGACAACTGCTTGGCGGAATCCTCTTTGTCTGCCTCCTCGCTTTCTGGCTTTCCAAAATCTGCCTCCATACTCTTATGACACCTTTTCTTTGTCCATTCTTCTTTGGAAAATTAGCTCAAGCTGAGTTGGATTGAATGGAAAGCTTTGGACGGCAGTTTTTTTAGGTTTATTTCGTTTTAGGATCTGACAGGACCAGCACGACTTATTAAATGCTTTGATTGTATGTTTAAAGTCCACAGACCCAGTCTCAAGTCCAGAATTGCTCTGTTCCATCCACCCATTAACTCCCAGCTCCCTTTTCCACGCGGAAGAAAAGCCTCTCCTCAACATGACGCTGCCACCACCATACTTTACAACAATACTCATGCTCATAACAGAGCTTGTGTTTGCAGGTCCACTGCTCTGTGTAGCGCACAAAAAACGAATACGGAGCTGCTTCCCCCGCACACCGAATATCCACCGAATCCACTGCTGGTAACGGTGGATGTTCGGTGCGATTTGATCACCGTAACTCCGTTCCATGTCACATTTCTGGTTTTTCTGCACAGTCTGGTTTTTTAAGGCAGTCTTTAAATGTGTTTAAATTTTGGGTGAATGAGCCAAAGTTGGGAAAACTTCACCATTGTGAGGCGGAAAGTCGCTTGCTTATGTCACTATACTTTCCCGACACCACGGATGCGCACAACAGATCAGACAACCAATCGAAGCCGTCGATGCTGGACCATGTCATGCCGTCCTGTCCGCACAAATACAGATTTTTTTTTTGTCAAGAAAAAAGAAAATTAAGCATAAATGGAAAAGTTACAATATACTGAAGTGGTGACAACAAATTTTCGTACAATTTACTACCAAGTCCAATTTTGTTTGTTATTTGCAACCTTTTAATGGCCTTAATTCCTGTAAAACCCTGTAATAGCTAAAGTTAGAAGAATAAAAAAAAGACTTTGTAAATAGAAAATCACACTTTACTGGAATCCAAAGAGACTCTGTTGTCACCTTTTAGGATTTTGGATAAATAATTTCCTGAAAGTGACACAAATGCCTAACATGGAAAGGTATTATGCTGTACCTTTACATGGTATTTCTCCAAAAATCTAAAGTAAAATGATCAAATATTCAGTCTGGTTATATTATAGAACAGTAGTAAGTAGGTCATAAACAAACATTTTTATGCTTAAGCCTCTTAATTCATCTTCATTTCAATTTTTTCACCTTCAAGGCTGCCCCGATGCTCTATTACCGTAATGCACCATGTAAGCGCGAAGCTAATCTTTATAAGAGCGCAGGTGTCGGCTCATTTGACCGCTGTCATTCAAGGCAGCTTAACAATCCAGAGAAATTCAGTCCTGCATTTAGTAAATATAAGTTACACATTTAATTTAACCAGTAAGTAAGATCTTAAGTTATCTGAACAAAAAATGATCGGAGCCATGTTTTCAGATCCGTATGTTTTCAGATTTCGTGTTTTCTCCTTCCAAAGATACAAAAGTTATTTCAGCGAGAATTTTTTTTTTTTCAATCATGATGAATGCTCATGAGCAGGTAACGTGTCCTCTGCTTCACTTTCCTTTTGCTGACGCTTGCGTTGGTTACGTAAAGGTGGTTCCATCTGGTTCCAGCCAGTTACAGTAAAAATAACGGTCACTGGTGCATCGTAATGTTATATATAGCTGAAAAAAGTTCTGACTTCACAAAGTTTTAGATGATCTATAAATATTACCAAATTTGTTAAAGGAGTCATAACCTAGTATGACCTTGGATACCCACGCTCTATTATAGTCTTTCAGGCCCTTCTGAAAAAGAAAAGTTGAAAAAAAGTAATTAAAAAAAACAAAGAGCTCCTCTAACAACTTATTTCTGAAGGCATTATTGTCTCGCGAGATCTGATGCGATACTTTGGCTGTCATGGACGGGCATTGTAATAACGCAAATGAGGGGCGCGTTGATTGGTGGCAGGAAGGAGGGGGGTTGACACCGCAGGTAACGCTTCAGCATATCATTCCAAAATGTGGCACATCATGGCACAAGTTGTGAATGAACCCGACCTGGCCGCGACCTACGGAACAGAGCAACTCACGTGTGCACTACGTTTCTGCATCTTTCACGGTTGAGTTCGTACTTGGAATGTCCATATATGGTATATCCTGCGCCGACTTGACGTCAAGTTGGCCAGAAATTAAAACCACGTATTTGAGTGCGCGTGTACGTGGGCTGGTTGACGAACCCATTGTTTAATTATCTCAGCCTTATCAGGCAGGTAATCATAAACATAAACTGAGCCTGAACAATTTAGCTATTGATATTCCTGGATCCCAGGTGGTGCCCCAAACTTGGTAATTTTGACATAAAATTATTAATCTTACTAATAATTTCCCTAAACAATTGTTCATAATTATTCATAGCTAAAACCTACCTATCTGTGGCACAACATGCGTCACACAAATAGTAAACAAATTATGGAGTAAAAGCAGGATATGCACAATGAGTGAAGAAATGGACGACAACAATGCTTTAGCACAGTACATTTCGTGTGTACTGTGCTGTTTGATTGTGTTACACATGTTGTTGTTATTGTCGTACAGGTGTTTTTGCTCTCGTCGGTCTCGTCATTTCCAGAAGGCGGAGCGCCCAGGCCAGTCATAGCTCGATTTAGCTGGGATACCAATTACATGCAGAGGGATTTGGGTTTTTTTCTAACAGTATTATCTGGGTGCGTTAGCCCGATTAAGAGTAGGCTAGTTCAGTTCGACTTCAGCCGGACCAAGGCGTATACATGCATTTCAAAAGTCCAGATTAAATCAGACTATGGCAATAATTCGGTTCTCTATTACTGCATTTAAAACCCACTGATGGACAGACTGCTGCATCCTAAATGCATAAATGAGCGTCAGTGCAGACCCTTTCCCCCCAGCAGCTGTTAGACTCTATAAGCATCACTGCTCCCAACAAACTCAATGGATGCTTAACGTACATCCCTGATGTTCTTTCTCCATCTCTGTTCTTTGCAGTTTCATTTTTCGCTTCTTGTAAATAGTTGTAAACATTCTCGAATTGTCCTGCTCAGTTGCACATTTCTTTGGATCCGACCATGCTGTTTTTAATAATTGCACTGAATTTAAGTGCAGTATTTTATTCTTAATTTAGCTTTTGATATTTCATTTCTTTTTTTCTTGTGGGAATCTACATGCTTTGCTGCTGTTACACTTGAATTTGTCCACCGTGGGACAGTAAAGGATATTTCTATTCTGTTTTTTCTCTTTGCCTTATTATTGTGGTTGACAGATCCAACTCACACAACAAGATGCCCATCAAATAGAGTAAAAGTCACTCATATCAAGCACATATTCGGCTTTGACCTGCCATGTTGGCCATTTCAGCCCCTTCAGCAACCTGGCTCAGACATCTGAGCTTGGCTCAGGGGCTCCCCCCCCCACCCCCCAACCCCCCGGAACACATAAATCAGGGCCACGGCAGATAGATGGCAGCGACGTCTCTTGAATGTTTGGGAACATACATGCTGCACGGATGCAAACGTCTGTGGGGCTTGGTGTTCATGCTAAGCCGTGCTCAGGCGGTCTGTGGTGCAGAGTCGGTGGCTCGCTCATGGGGGCAGGAGGAGTTGGACCGGCGAAACGAGAGTCACAGCTGCTTGGAGAGGGCCTCCCTTCCCCATCCAACACACACACACACACACACACATACACACACCAGATCACGCATACTGTATGCACCCATAAATACACACCCGCTTTACCACTCACACCGCAGCAGCATCCTGGTTGCACATATCTACCCGATTGGTGACTCTATCCATGTTTCTCATCTCTTTATATTTACTTATCTAATTATCAGCACTCCTGGGAAGAGGATTCTGGCTTGAGCGAGGCAGCGTGGCAGAGTGTGGCATGGCGTGGGAGAGGCAGAGTGACCCCGGGCTCAGGTGGCAGCTGTGCTGCGACTTCCCTGCCAGGTCATGGTGGATGGTAGGATGGATGCTTCTCCCTCTCACTCTACGCCGTCTGTTTCTGTCCCGCGTTGTTGTTGTTGCGTTCTTCTGCTTGTTTGTTTTTTTGTTCGCTTTTTTTCCCACTCACTTTGCAACCCTTCTCGTGCTGAAAGAAATATGCAGGACCCAAAGCTCTTACGTTTTTACGGCTCTGCACTCAGAATGCGTGAACAGATTTTGGAGTTTGCTTTAAAGTCAGCAGCAGGGTGAGAAAGTGGACCGGTTAACGCGGTTAGGTTACGCATAACCTGTTATGTCAGTTGGTGTTAACCCGAATGAAACGGGGCTGCTTCTCCACTTCTTCACCTAAACACTTGTAGTTTTGCTGCTTAAATGTAATAACAAGTTCATTTGGTTGATTGACTCGTTCAAAGATATCTGGGGCTCATCCCAGAGGATGAGAGTTTTAATTAAAACCTGTTTTTCCACCAGAGGAAAATGCCTCTGAATCTTATTAAGGCCACAACAGACATTTGAGGCAACACAGAACTGTTATTTTTCCTCATGAGCAGCCCTACTTTCTCCTCCTAATTACACTTACCTGTAGTGTGGGAATTGTAGTCTTTGTTCAAGAGTTCTTTTTTGTCTCTAGTTATAAGTTAATTGCACAACATCTCTTATGAGTTTAGCTGTGAAAAGAAGTTGTTGCAGCTGCAGTCGTCTGAGCTTTTGACCTCCAGCTATTTTTTTTTTTTTTTTTTACTCAAGCATCCCCAGTTTGGCCTATATCAGAGAGCTAATTTATTCCATATTCTACATATTGACAGCATCAATCAAAAAGAAATCTCTGGGTAGCAGCTCTGTTACCGCTCTCTCTCATGCGGTGGCCGGTGTCGATCACAGAAATCGTCTCGAGGCCTGACACACTTTGTAAACCCGAGGGTTCCTCTCAGCGCCAGCCTGCTGCGCTCGCTGCTATGTAGGGCAGAGCTGGGCCCTCTGCCTGGGCGGGAGCGGGGAGAGGTAGGGTGGGTTGGTTCTGGGAGGTATGGCAGCCAGAACTGGGGCCCCATGCAGGGATGCAAAGGAAGTAAGGAGGAGGGGTGAATGTGGGGGTTATGGGGTGCTACAGGGGGCAGGGACAAGGGGGCGCAGGCTGGGCACAGGCTGGCAAAGGAACATTCCCTCCGTCTGTGGGCTTGCTCTCAGATTTAATCAGTGTAAGTCAGAAATCATGTTTCGAACAGGGAGTGTTCTGAAGAAATTTCCACAAAACACATTTCTGTGCAAAACAGTCGGCACATAACCAACAATAATAGCACAGGGTAAAATCTCTCCGTATCACTAACATACCTTACGAAGAAGGCAAATCAATCTACAGCCCGTGCCTTGCAAGAAAACATACAATGATAACCTTTAGTTGAATTTTCCAAATGTAAAGGTTCTTGCAGAAACGTGCATGATTGCGAAAGGTGCTGACCATCTGAGTCAGCACTTTGTAGAACCTCCTCCATTCTTCTTTGAGACATGGCTCAAGTTCAGTACGATTGTATAAACAGCATCAAAGAACGTTGATTTTAAAGTCTTTGCTTTCAAGGCTTTAGGTCTAGACTTTGACTGGGCCATTGTAACACTTGAATACACTTTGGACCCACTGTCTGTCATGTTTTAGACGTATTACTGCTCTACTGTGTCCGGGAGAGGCCTGTTTGGGCATTGTTTGGTGGTAGCAGTTGGATGGCTCGACGGCGGTCGGGTCCAGCGTCTCTGTTCTGTATGTTTCATGCTCGGTTGGTTCATTGGTGGGTTTGATTGACCTTAGTTGGATGCCTGGTCTTGGTGCTCTGCGGTGTGCTCGGTTGAGATTTGGGAGCTGGTTGAGCTCAGTGTCCGGGTGCTGGCTCGGCCAACCCTCTATGCTAATGGTGACAGTAGGGCTAATTAAAAGCTAAACTAAAATAATACGTTTTCAATCGAGATTTAAAAACATGAAGCGAAGTAGACTGGCGTATCTGAAGAGAGAGCACATTCCACAATTTTGGAGCACACACAGAAAAATGCTAATAAGGATTTCTTACACATATACTAAGTGGAGTGCCATAGAAAAAGCCGTAATGTTTCACTTTCAATTCAATTCAATTCAGTTTATTTATATAGCGCCAATTCACAACAGATGTCATCTCAAGGCACTTAACAAGAAGTCATTTCAATACATTTATACAAGCATTCCAATCAGTTAAAAAGTTTCCTATTTAAGGAATCCCAGCAGATTGCGTCAGTCATTGGCGTGAGGTTGGGCCCCGTTGATGCAGACTTTCCAACCACAGCAATCCTTCAGCAATCCCTCATACTGAGCAAGCATGTAGCGACGGTGGAGAGGAAAAACTCCCCTTTAACAGGAAGAAACCTCCAACAGAACCAGGCTCAGTAGGAGCGGCCATCTGCCACGACCGTCTGGGGGTTTGAGAAGACAGAGCAGAAACACAGAAGGAACAGAAGATCTGATATAAGAGAACTTTCTATGTTACAGAAAGTAAAAAGTTGATAACAGGACACAGTGGATGTTCAGTTACTGGGAGGATCATCCCAGTCAATGCCCCCCGTCCAACAGGGCATTGCAGCCAAGCAGGATACCAGACCAGGTATATCTTCTATAGAGAGAAAAACACTGAGAGAAAACAAAGTTAACAGTCGAAATAACAGAATGTACTGTAATACAACTGGAGAGTCGTAGGAGAAAAGGAAGTAGCAGAGTGAAGAAAATTGGTAAGTCTGTCCTCCAGCAGTCTAAGCCTATAGCAGCATAACTACAGAGATAGCTCAGGATGACCTTAGCCACTCTAACTATAAGCTTTATCAAAAAGGAAAGTTTTAAGCCTGGCCTTAAAAGTAAACAGAGTGTCTGCCTCACGGACTAAAGCTGGGAGCTGGTTCCACAGGAGAGGAGCCTGATAACTAAAAGATACTTACTTGTGAAAGTAAATCTGTTGGGCATCTACTTAGTACTCAGACACCAATCCTGAGTACCATTCTGCCAGACAGGACACGTAAAAAAAAGGAATCACAACTCTTTTGTAGCTCTGGCTTTATGTTGTTGTCCTGCTGTTTTCTGTCCTCCTTCCGTGTCTTGTCAGTTTCCAGACCCCTTCACTGTCCCCCGGGTATTGTCACGGGTACTCCAAAAGTTTCCGTAAGGAACTTTGGGGTAATTCTAGATCCGGCCTTAAAATTTGACGTTCATGTCAACCAGGTTGTGAGATCTTGCTTTTTCCATCTGAGACCCCTGGCCAAGTTGAAGCCTATCCTTAAGAGGAACCGTTTACACTCCGTTCTACATGCCTTTGTCATTTCAAGGCTCGATTTTTTCCAACTCCTTGCTGGCTGACGTCTCTGTCTCTACTATTTCTCGTTTGCAGCTGGTTCAGGACGCAGGAGCACGCCGTTTGACCGGCGCACGCAAACGAGATCACATAACTCCCGTGTTAAAGGACCTTCATTGGCTCCCGGATACATTTTACGATCCTGTTGTTCACCTTTAAAGCTCTACATGGCCTGGCACCACCTTATATCTTTGACCTGATCTCGTCCTATGTTGCTCGCTGCGATCAGTGGATTTGGTCCTTTTGACAGTCCCAGTAACTCATTATAGGTCACGAGGCGACCAAGCTTTCTCGGCTACTGCCCCGCGCCTGTGGAATGCCATGCCCCTGTTGGTTAGGCAGTCTGATTCCCTGCCCACCTTTATGAAACGTCTAAAGTATTTTTTCTTCTCAGCTGCTTTTAATTCATGTTAACTCTGCTGTTTTATTCTCTGCCTTTTACATTGTTTCCATATGTTACGTTATTTTGTTATTTTGTATTCTGTATGTTGTTTTATTGTGAAGCACTTTGGTCGGCTCTAATGCAGCTTTTTAAACGTGCTATATAAATAAAGTGGAAGTGGAAGTGCTGAAATACAAACCTCCACCACTTAGGTCATCGGAGGCCTCCAACAGGTTTTCTTTGCCCTCGATTTAGTTCCATCCATCTTTCTCTCAACTCTGACCAGTTTCCCTGTTGCAGCTGAAGAAAAGCGTCCCAATAGCTTAATGCTGCCACCACATTGTTGCCCCCAAAACATTGCCACATGAGGTGTTCAAAGCTTGTGATATTGTTTTGCGACCTAACCCGGAACTCAACCTGTCTGCTGTGTTCATTGGCCTTCAGGATGCCGCTTGTTCACCAATGATTTCACCGCTACCTCAGAAGTGAAAACGCTTTCAAAAAAACAAACCGGCGAGGAAAGACCTGCTGGCTTCAGCACTCAATCACTGGACTGGGCTCCAGTGTTTTACCGTCTACACTCAGCCATCGGAGAGTAGCTTGTTAGCTGAATCCGATTCAGCTTTATTTGCCAGGCTTTTGCTCACAAACTAAACCAAAGTTCTGAGCCATTGATATAACAAAGTGTTATAAAACTTTGAAAAGAAATTTAAAAAGCATCAAGATAATCCTACAATTTAAATTAGGAAGATAATTAAAATATTTTTTAATCAATGAAATAATGGTTAATAACAGTCTTTTCTTTGTCAGTGTTTACTGATGTCACTCAGGTCTCGTCACTTGGTTTGTTTTTGTCTCCAGTACAAACTTTCAATTATGGCAAAAAAAGAAAGTGTTTGAATAAAGGGTTGAACTGAAATTTATTTTTGTGTGTTCTTTACTAAAATTAGCTCATTAAAAAATAGAATAAAATGGCCAGGGCTGCATTTGAAATATATATTCTACATAATTTTTAAATGGTTATTTATAACTATTGATATCGATCAATATGACTTTACTCTTTATTGATATGCTCTTTTTCTATATCGCCCAGCCCTAATTCTGAGTTCAGCTATTAACCTCAAACTCAAAAGCATGATGTCTAAAATGAAAAGTTTTACCTTTAATCCAATTGAGATGCTGTTACAGGCTGATATTAATAGTTTTTGTATTTGAAAACAACATTTTGTATTAACTCAGATTATTTTAGCCGCATAATAAAATTTGATGGCGTGAAAACATTTAATCAGGTTAAAAAAAAACACAAAACGAAAGAACTGACTGAAATCTGTAAAGGTAGGAAAAACCTTCCTCATGAATGTACACTTAGGAATTATTTAGAACAAGGCTGAATGTTTCCTTCTGCTTTAACAGCCTCAGTCCTGAAATGAGCCACGAGTCCAAAACTGATCATATCTCCCTTTTTTCTCTGAATAATTCATTATGAAATATTTATTATCTGATAGTGACATTACTGCTTGATAGACCTCCTTTTGTGATCAACTTTGGTGAGGAAATGGCTGCCATTAAAATGTTTTTAAGCTCTAAAATCTACAAAGATTACATTAGAGTGTAGAAACCAGAAGTTGTGAAATGGCATCAGGCACATTGCTACATTGAAGCTGGTATCGGCGCAGTCCCCGCTCCCGGTAGCAGTCAGAAGTCTTGCAGCTGCAGATGACACACAGCAGGGACTGGAAGGCACCCAAGTACGGTTCATTTCAATAATCCAACCTTGAAGTGATTAATGCTGTAGCGTTGGGTTCATGTCATAAGAGGAGAGGATAGACCTGCAACCAGTGTATATCAGGGAAATAAACCTTTTTAATCTGCTAAGGATCTACAGAGTTTTTGGTTTAGAATAAATTATATGATCTGACATTCTGAAACCAAAAAGCAAGAGGATGAGAGAGTGCCTTGAAGTTGCTTTAGATTTTAATTTCCTTTTTCTGTTGATCGTTTTACATACGCTTAGATTTATCTTATGTGTCTTTGCGGCACCCAAGCTCCAGGCTTAATGCCAACCCAGACAGAGCTACAGAGCCCAACAAATGTATATGCACCCCTGGTAAAGATAGCCTTAATATGAATTCATCTTTTACTGCAGCATCATGATGAAAAATGTTGAAAACTCCAACCTTTATGGGGAATTGTCAACATTCACAATTAAATTGCCAGTTGCACACATATATTCTCCCCTGATATCAATCTTTAGTATTTAGGTCTGGGGACTCACATGACCATGGAACAAGGTGGGGGTATTTGTCTGATTTCTGGGATCAATTTCCCACTGAAAGACCGCTTCTCCCCAATAAAGACTCAATTTCAGATTGTTTGTTTTTTGGCAGGGGGGTTAGAGACCACAGCCGCCCGTGAAGAGGTAAAATACGCAAACACTCGAGACGCCCTCTAAAAACAGTTGTAACACCAACCTGTACATGCATAGATGCGCACAGTGGAAACCATTGCATTGGGGTTATAGCCAATCAGCGCCAAGGAAAAGAAATGCAGCCCCTGGATCGACTGTTTTTGCAAACACCAGCGGATATCGAGTCAAGTAGCATTTTCTTTTGAATATTTTCGATTTGCGCTATGAAAGAATCATGAATCACAAATAAATTGGAGCCAAGCTCCACAGAAAAGTCAGCATGTACTGAACCACGAAAAGGCAGGATTATGCTGTATTTGAGATGATATAACGCACTTCAAGGCACTTTGAAAGAGAAACGGGCCCACAGCACTACAGATCCTCCACCATACTCAACAGTTGGGGTTTCTTGTGTCACAACAAAGGTTTCTTAACATGGGATTTCCCCCGACTGGATAAATGACTCATATTAAAAGGTGAGATTGTGCACCCTTAAAGGGGACATGTTATGCAAATGTCACTTTTTTCATCCTTTTTTGTTTCCATTTGGGTCTCTGCTGCCTCTATAAGCCAAACATGAATAAAAACCATTCATCCATTTTTTTGCTAATTTTTGCTGCCAGAAATCTCGTGCTTCTACAAGCCGTTTGAAAAAGGTGCTTTACTGTGACGTCACAACATACGTCAATTGCATATAACCGAGCTGGTGCTGAACTGAGCTGGTGAGATCGTTTTATGAGAGAGTGATTTTGTGCAAAGAACTTCATTAGCTTGTGTTGCACATACCATAGACGTGTTATAACTTGTTTTAAAAGGGGCACATTGTGTCCCTTTTAATAATAAAAACAACTATTTTTAAGGATTAAGGAGTGCATTAGGGAGTTTTCTGTGTCCACAAACATATGTTCTGTATGTTCTGCATAATATTTTTATGCAGTGTGGAATCATTTTTTTAAAATGCAAGCCACAAACCAAACCAAAGTGCCGATGTGGTTTGGAATCGATTTTTTAAATTATTTTTTCTCCTCAAATTACAGGAGTTAGCTTAGTAATGCAGAAGAAAGATGGCTGCTGATGGCTTCTTTATTTAACCCTGTATTAAATAGAAAGCAGAACAAAACAAAAACAACAACAACAACAAAGTCTTTAAAAACTGGAAGAAGAAAAGACTCTTGTATTGTTTTTGAGGAAGATTACATGTTTATTTGGATTTGATGCCAAAACTGCTGCTGGAACATCTCACAACTAATTAGGTTAACTGGCAACAGGTCAGTAAATTAACTGGGTATCAAACGAGCGTCACAGATGGACACAGTCTTTATTACGGAAATTACACAGATTTTCTTTCCTTAATAATCTACAGTAGGAAATATAACTTAGGGATATATATATATATCTGTAAAGCTGGAAAATTCCGGTGTCATAATAGAAAGCCCTTAGGTGTCTTTCAGTAAAAGGGGGTCAATGCAGTGAGTTCTGGGAATAAGAGTTTTTATACTAGCTACAGGCCCAACAGCGTAATAATGTGTTTCAAGAACTATCAAAATAGCCAGCTTTAAGTATTTTCCGCAGGACGTCTACACAGGTTTCAGCTATTCACGGACATTTGTGCTCCCTAACTCTCACGAATACCTGCGCTCCGCAAGCATGTTTTGAAACATTCTTTTTCTCTTCAGCTTTGAGCTCCAAATTAAATATGGCTACAATGTGTTTAAAAAACATATTTATTTGCACTTTTGACTGTTTGTGTCTCATCAAATCCTTCACACGTTTCTTCTGAGTTTGAATACCTAAACTCAAACAGACACACGGTTATTACCTTGTATTGCTAACAGTTAACTTGTCCCTGAACTTAGCAGTTAGCAGATCGCGCAGGTTTTTCTCACTAGCAGCTGGAGCACTGTTATATTGGAGTTTCATGAAGCCGCTGTAAAGGACGTTCCCAGTGAGATCCGGTATCTCCTTCCTTCCAGGGATTCCTGGTCAAAGATGGTGGCAGCAGAAAAACAGAAATTAAAAACACTTCCAAGCAAAAGTACCATCATAAAAGTTAAAAGAAGAAAAAGAATGAAACAAATGACAGAAGATACAGCACATTTGATTTCAGGGATCTTGGATGATGCAAATCCATACAACAATAATGCTCTCACATCGCCTTCTCACACTTTTGGCACTGTGGCATCCATTTTTAGACGGATGCAGAATCAACTTAATTATGCATTAAATGACCCAAGAATTACATTCCTAAATCCAACAGTAAGCTATCTAGACGTTTCACTCACCTCAACATGCACAATGCCTAAATTTAAAACTTATGGAAAGAACTGTTTCCGAAATCTCTTCAAAATACCTCTAAAGACAAACCAAGTGCCCTCAGTAGACTTTGTACCTAGAGAATGCTAGATCTAAGAGGTAGGCGTGGATCAGCATGTGATGGGACACTGTACAACTTCCACATTCATTATTGCAGCAAAGCTCAAGTTGAAAATGGCATCTAAGAAGCTGCTTAGCAACTGAGGTCACATGTTGGGGTGATAAAGGAGAAACATGTTGCTTTAAAACTAGCTCAGAGTGTTGTATGTTGAGTGCTGTTATAAGACGTTCCCTCTCCCTTGACAGACAGAACCTCCCATCAGTATCCATTCCCTCCATTTGACTTGTCCCTATCCTTTTTACCCAAATGACCCGGTTCCTTCTGTCTCACTGGTTCTCCTTCACACAAGTAACTCTAACTATTGTCCATTCTTTACCACGCTAATGCCTCACACCTTAGTATATCTACCCTGTTGATAACTCCTAATATTAGTCCTCTTTATCTGCTTCTGTCACGTGTCTTTCGCTTGTTCGTTCCATCGGTCTGTCCTCTCCTCGTACTCTCCCACTGCACAGATGCCTGGCTTGCTCTGCAACAGCTGTCTCGCCATGTGTCACCACCAAGTGTTGCCTCCACCGCAGGGCCGAGAAGGGGGGAGGAGGTGGTGAGAGTGGATTAGTCATAAATATTCATGTTATCTTGGATCCGCGACCAAACAGAAAATGCCAACCCAGAAGAGGCTCCACCCACTTAAAAAAGGCTGGTGGGGGATGGCTGCAGGAAAAGCAGGGGGGATACAGGAAGGACGGATTTGAAAATAGGAGAAGAAGCAAGGAAAAAGTGCAGGAAATGAAAGCAGATGGAGAGAGAGGAGATGTATCAAACTGGCTGTTAGGGATTTATAAAATGATACCCCTACAGAGGTTTGAAAGAGGGTAAACAGCAAAAGGGACACACGAGAGGAATTAGTAAATGGCCTGTACTTGTATAGCGCTTTATTTAGTCCTTGAGGACCCCAAAGTTGAGTTCTGATGAATATTAAAAAGAGAGATCACATTTCTCCTGTTTTAGCTTCCCTTCATTGGCCTCCTGTTAAACCCAGAATAGAATTTAAGATCCTTCTTCTTACATACAAAGCCCTTAATAATCAAGCTCCATCATACATCAGAGATCTAATTCTTTCATATGTTCCCAACAGAGCACTTCGCTCTCAGACTGCAGGTTTACTTGTAGTTCCTAGGATTTCTAAAAGTAGAATGGGAGGCAGATCTTTTAGTTATCAGGCTCCTCTCCTGTGGAACCAGCTCCCAGCTTTAGTCCGTGAGGCAGACACTCTGTTTACTTTTAAGGCCAGGCTTAAAACTTTCCTTTTTGATAAAGCTTATAGTTAGAGTGGCTAAGGTCATCCTGAGCTATCTCTGTAGTTATGCTGCTATTGGCTTAGACTGCTGGAGGACAGACTTACCAATTTTCTTCACTCTGCTACTTCCTTTTCTCCTACTACTCTCCAGTCGTATTACAGTACATTCTGTTATTTCGACTGTTAACTTTGTTTTCTCTCAGTGTTTTTCTCTCCATCGAAGATATACCTGGTCTGGTATCCTGCTTGGCTGCAATGCCCTGTTGGACGGGGGGCATCGACTGGGATGATCCTCCCAGTAACTGAACATCCACTGTGTCCTGTTATCAACTTTTTACTTTCTGTAACATAGAAAGTTCTCTTATATCAGATCTTCTGTTCCTTCTGTGTTTCTGCTCTGTCTTCTCAAACCCCCAGACGGTCGTGGCAGATGGCCGCTCCTACTGAGCCTGGTTCTGTTGGAGGTTTCTTCCTGTTAAAGGGGAGTTTTTCCTCTCCACAGTCGCTACATGCTTGCTCAGTATGAGGGATTGCTGAAGGATTGCTGTGGTTGGAAAGTCTGCCCAACCTCACGCCAATGACTGACGATATCTGCTGGGATTCCTTAAATAGGAAACTTTTTAACTGATTGGAATGTTTGTATAAATGTATTGAAATGACTTCTTGTTAAGTGCCTTGAGATGACATCTGTTGTGAATATAAATAAACTGAATTGAAAACTGAATTGAAAGTGCTTCACACTACATTCAGTCATTCACCCATTCACGCACACATTCACACAGAGGAAGTACATATTGGAGGTTTAGGTAATGACATTAGAACATTTTGGACTCTGACTGCTTTTTGATGACCTCTGACTGTGATATCGCAGTAAGACGTACCGGTACTTAAGGCTTGTACACAGTTGAGGAGGCAGTAGTATGTCGTAAGTACAACATTCATTCTGGCAGAGACATTCCAAACCTCATGAAAAAACTTGTGTGTATACCTCCTGGTAAGTCCTCATAGGGCCCTCTCATTGCAGCATGTTTCCAGCCATTACACACCCAATTAAAATTTCTGAACACCATCACAATGGCGGTCAGCGCAACACGAGAGCAATGTTTTACCCAAACGATGTGTCGAGGATAGGATGTGAGAATTATGGGAGAACTCCGTTTTTGCAGAGTATATGAACAGGCCATAGGAGACCATTATTGAGGTGGATACATTGAATAGCATTCTGACAAAAGAGGTAATGTCAGTATTCATACAGGTTAGCAAATATTCACTAGCCTCTTTTACACAATTGCCTCTGGTAGTCATAAATCAAGAACTGAGGTGATCCTGTCCCCCTCAGGTGTGAGCTTTCACAGCAGAAGCCAGTATTCCATGACTACAGGATGTCTCAAACTCAGTGGAGTTGAAACAGAACTGTTAAATGTGTTAGATGTCTGCTTTTCTAAACACGTTGACTGCTTGAGATGACAATACATTTACCTTTATTTCCTCTTAACTATAACAATCCACACCAGACAACTCCAGCCTGCCAACCACACCACAACTCCACAAAGTCCAGTGATGTGTCACTTCTCGTTATAGGGCTTAATTGCATTTTATCAGTGAGGGTTTCAAATCCGAGACAGATATGTAAGTGTTTCTGGTAGGCTTGGGGTTGTGGTGGGGAGGAAGGGGTTAGACATAGGACAAACAGTTAAAGAAATCGTCCGTGTTCAATATAGCCGAGTCAGCTTAACTCTCACAACTACCTGTTTCTGGTGTCTACCTATTCAACAGAACATTTCTATCGCCAAAAGGAAAACGGAACTATGGATTATTGACATCATGGTATTAAAAGAAAATTTCAAGCCAGATATGTATGACATTAAGTGACTTATTTCATTTAAAACCACAAAAAAAGCAAAGTGATGCAGTGGTGGTGCACAAGAAGTCTATGGATTTGAATGTCAGCCAAGGGCTTACGTGCTTGGACTTTGC
The DNA here is from genome assembly GCA_963556495.2 of Valencia hispanica. NCBI lineage: Eukaryota > Metazoa > Chordata > Actinopteri > Cyprinodontiformes > Valenciidae > Valencia > Valencia hispanica. The sequence goes on from OY747718.1 coordinate 10,295,239, forward strand.
TTTTCCCCCTTCGTGCAAGTTTGTGCTTGCATTCTCCCCAGGTACTCCGGCTTTCTCCCACAGTCCTAAAACATGATAGATAGATAGATAGATAGATAGATAGATAGATAGATAGATAGATAGATAGATAGATAGATAGATAGATAGATAGATAGATAGATAGATAGATAGATAGATAGATAGATAGATAGATAGATAGATAGATAGATAGATAGATAGATAGATAGATAGATAGATAGATAGATAGATAGATAGATAGATAGATAGATAGATAGATAGATAGATAGATTCCAAAAAGTTACTCAAGTAAATGTAACTAATTTAATGTAACTAGTTACTACCCAACTTTTGTTATAAATGATTTTTTTAACATGCACACAGTGGAGGAAGACTAGCAATAGATATGTCTAATAAAAACCTGTTGAATTTAGTAGATGTTTTGAGTAATCATGCTTACTCTGCATTCTGACAACAGGACACTAGCAGGTCACTCAGCTGGGATAATTTCTCAGGCGTGGCCCCAACCCCCACTTTTGCTTTCCATACCATAACTCTTGAAATGGTCGACTTTGTGTCTTGTAAGAAACAACCACGGCAGACGTTTTCTGCATCTTTTCAAACCTGTAAATAAACAGAAGGCTATTTAGTTTGTTTAATAAAGGGTATAATAGGGCAAATACCTCTTCTAAAAGAGAAGGAAAGAAAGATAACCTTAAATAACCTCTGTATTGATCTAGAGGGTCATTAGAAAAATAAAATTAGTATAACGGCAGTGAAAACAGTCATAAGTATGTAAGTCTTTATAGAAGAACATGGTTTTGTTTTATCTTCTGAAACTTAACGTTGAATATCCAAACAAAAAGTCATTGATCCTGCCTAGAACAAAGGGAAGAACACGAGACCGCTTTTTTTTTTCTCATTGGTTATAGGATAGCTTTGGATGAACGACTGAATTGAAATTACTTTTCTCTCAAAGTGCCTTGAGAGGGCATGTGTTTGGAATTGGCCCTATATAAATAAACCAAATTGAATTGAAATCGCTGAACCTCACTTGTTAACAAGATGTGATGATAAAGTCCAACCGGCTGAAGAAATCTGATCTCATCATTTATTTAAAGCTATTCCATCACAAACCAAAAAGGATTTCTAACTTGCTCTGATTGCTCTGAAAGACTCATTTTGCTTTTTGATCCCACAAAAGTGCTACAATAGGATTCTTTCTTCTTAGTCTTTGTTTGCCATCGCATTCCCTTCAGGAGAGTTGTGCAGAGCTGCCATCACGATTCACATGGCTATCTGGAACCAGACTGTTTTCATTTGTGGTTCTACGATGGTGAAATGAACCATCAAATGCTATCAGAACAGGGCCCTCCCTCTCTGACTTTAATTATCTCTTGAAGACGCATGCATCTCTTCAGAAAAACCCCATCCTATCATCCAAACACACCTAATCTGAATTTGCTTTGCGCTTAAATACTGCTTGTCCTCATATTCACAGAGATTAGAACACACCTGATATTTAAATGATATTTTAAATGTGTGCGTGTATGGGGGGGGGGGGGGGGGGGTTCTTACTGTTTAAAAGTAAATGTAGTATCTCACTTGTAACTCCTACAATCATCAGCAAAATGTAATGTAATTCAGAAGTAATCAGATCTAAAAACAAAGAAGAGCTAATGCTAATGCTTGGCAGGGAAAGGATGTGATGATGATGAAGCCCGGTCAAAGTGGATCATCCTGAGCCGCAAACATAAACCTCATTTGCGGCATCCGCATTCAACAACAGCTCAAAAAAAAGCAGCACATCAGATTTATGAGAGTAAAATTATTATCTTGTCCCATTTCAATCCATAAATGGCGTGTTGGCATCTCTTCATCAATGTAATTGGCAGCCTGATTACTAGCAACAGAAGCAGCTGTGGTTGAAATGATCGTCTTCTTGTGTCAGCGATGGTTACAGACAAAAACAAATAAGCAGCTATTATTGGTTTTGGATCAGAATGACCTCACGTGTAAAAAAAAGAAAGAAAGAAAGAAAGCATGAAGCATGTTTCAACTTCATCAAGCACTTCAAGACTAGAGGTTCAGTTGCGGTGAAGAAGCATTCAGGATATATGTGCAGGAATGACCAAGACGGTCTTCTGCTGAAGAGAGTTGTGTTGCCGCCAGTGCAGAACTTGCTCAGCACTGGAAGCGGGTGGGCATGAAGGCATCTGCATATACAGTGAAGACTTCTGGACTGTTATAATAAGAATTCTAGCGAAGAAGGGGGCTGAGTCAAAGAAAAACAAGATTCTACAGGAAGTAGAGATGAACAGCACCAGATGGCAACGTCTTCGGCCATTCCCATTACAATTACAACGGTGGTGATCTTTGTTTCTACCTGAAAGAATATCCCAGATCTGATTGCAACAGAGATCCAGTGGTTAAATATTGCTCAAAAAAACAGAAGCCAAAAAAACTGTATGTGACTAAAAGCCCCAAGGAGATCAAAAAGATGTCTCTCCATCAGATAAGAATTTCACAGAAGACATGAAGAAAAAGGCTCAACAATGTCACAACAAACTCTTCACATAAAATTCAGTGTATTTGTTTATAAAAGCGCTTCAAATGTGTGACGTCAAAAGATGTCGTTGAAACTGAAACCACGACAACAGCCGGAACTTCTGGTCCTGACCATACCCTCTGATGTTATTTGAGTCATTTATTTATATATATATATATATATATACACTACCGTTCAAAAGTTTGGGGTCACATTGAAATGTCCTTATTTTTGAAGGAAAAGCACTGTACTTTTCAATGAAGATAACTTTAAACTAGTCTTAACTTTAAAGAAATACACTCTATACATTGCTAATGTGGTAAGTGACTATTCTAGCTGCAAATGTCTGGTTTTTGGTGCAATATCTACATAGGTGTATAGAGGCCCATTTCCAGCAACTATCACTCCAGTGTTCTAATGGTACAATGTGTTTGCTCATTGGCTCAGAAGGCTAATTGATGATTAGAAAACCCTTGTGCAATCATGTTCACACATCTGAAAACAGTTTAGCTCGGTACAGAAGCTACAAAACTGACCTTCCTTTGAGCAGATTGAGTTTCTGGAGCATCACATTTGTGGGGTCAATTAAACGCTCAAAATGGCCAGAAAAAGAGAACTTTCATCTGAAACTCGACAGTCTATTCTTGTTCTTAGAAATGAAGGCTATTCCATGCGAGAAATTGCTAAGAAATTGAAGATTTCCTACAACGGTGTGTACTACTCCCTTCAGAGGACAGCACAAACAGGCTCTAACCAGAGTAGAAAAAGAAGTGGGAGGCCGCGTTGCACAACTGAGCAAGAAGATAAGTACATTAGAGTCTCTAGTTTGAGAAACAGATGCCTCACAGGTCCCCAACTGGCATCTTCATTAAATAGTATCCGCAAAACACCAGTGTCAACATCTACAGTGAAGAGGCGGCTGCGGGATTCTGGGCTTCAGGGCAGAGTGGCAAAGAAAAAGCCATATCTGAGACTGGCCAATAAAAGAAAAAGATTAAGATGGGCAAAAGAACACAGACATTGGACAGAGGAAGACTGGAAAAAAGTGTTGTGGACGGATGAATCCAAGTTTGAGGTGTTTGGATCACAAAGAAGAACGTTTGTGAGACGCAGAACAACTGAAAAGATGCTGGAAGAATGCCTGACGCCATCTGTTAAGCATGGTGGAGGTAATGTGATGGTCTGGGGTTGCTTTGGTGCTGGTAAGGTGGGAGATTTGTACAGGGTAAAAGGGATTCTGAATAAGGAAGGCTATCACTCCATTTTGCAACGCCATGCCATACCCAGTGGACAGCGCTTGATTGGAGCCAATTTCATCCTACAACAGGACAATGACCCAAAACACACCTCCAAATTGTGCAAGAACTATTTAGAGAAGAAGCAGGCAGCTGGTATTCTATCGGTAATGGAGTGGCCAGCGCAGTCACCAGATTTGAACCCCATTGAGCTGTTGTGGGAGCAGCTTGACCGTATGGTACGCAAGAAGTGCCCATCCAACCAATCCAAATTGTGGGAGCTGCTTCTAGAAGCGTGGGGTGCAATTTCTCCAGATTACCTCAACAAATTAACAGCTAGAATGCCAAAGGTCTGCAGTGCTGTAATTGCTGCAAATGGAGGATTCTTTGACGAAAGCAAAGTTTGATGTAAAAAAAATCTTATTTCAAATACAAATCATTATTTCTAACCTTGTCAATGTCTTGACTCTATTTTCTATTCATTTCACAACGTATGGTGGTGAATAAGTGTGACTTTTCATGGAAAACACAAAATTGTTTGGGTGACCCCAAACTTTTGAACGGTAGTGTATATATATATTAGGGCTCTCAAAATACATGCATTAATGCGGGTCGATTAATTTGTGGAATTAATGCCATTAATTTTTTTAACGCAATTAACGCATACAGAATGACCTGCCCTGTTTACCCCAAAATTAAACCCGCGCTGCATTCATGGCTCGCTTGTCACTTAAACAGCATGACAACTGTTTGATAACTGCAAATAATAACAGTGGGAATCAGGGAGTAATGTAAAGGTTTGGTGTTGATAAACAAATAATCCCTCTATTAGTCAGAACATTTCAATTAAAAAATACTTAATTCCTCCCAGAGAGAAATTAAGTGTTATTGTAGCTCATATTATTAGCTTTTTCAAGGAGCTATTGTAGATCGCGATGGCTGTGAGCAGGAATTATCTCCTGTAGCAGTCTGTGTCGCAGCAAAACTGAAGAAGCCTCTGACCGAAGACACCATTGTTGTAGGATAGTCCCATGAAGAGGATGCTCAGGGTTGTCAAAAATTGAATAAGAAACTGTCAGCTTTACATTCAGAAAATGTTAACCAGTTAGTTTGCCTTAGCAACTGGCTAAAAGATTAATAGGTTAAAAAGCTCCATGTGTAAATGTGATTGTGGAAAAGATTTATAAAAACAGCTGTGTTTCAGCAGTTAAATAACTTCCTAACAATGACCAACCACTTTGATGTTTTTCAGTCTGGTTTCAGTGCTCATCACGGCACTGAGACTGCCCTCGTCAAAGTTTCAATGACATCAGCATACATACAGACTGTGGTAGAACCACAGTGCTGGTTCTGCTGGACCTCACTGCTGCATTTGACACTGTTGACCATGATATATACAGGGTCGGACTCTCTGGTACAATACCTGGCTGGTTTGAGTCTTACCTTAAGAACAGGAACTTCTTTGTGTCAGTAGGCTTTTTTATTTTATCAGAACAGACAAAAATCACATGTGGGGTGCCCCAGGGCTCCATTCTGGGGCCCCTCCTATTTAATATCTACATGCTCCACGCTAACCCAGATTATAACAACCGATAAGATTAGTTACTATGCAGTAACTCACTAGAACCAGGAAAGTAGAGCACATCACCCCAGTTCTAAAGTCCTTACACTGGCTCCCTGTAGCTCAGAGAATGGCTTAGCACCAAAGCATGTGGAAGATCTGTTGTCACTATACCAACTCCCCCAGACCACTCAGGTCCTCCAACTCTTGTCTACTAATCATCCCTTGAATTAGAACCAAACATGGAGAAGCAGCTTTCAGTTTCTATGCTCCTGTTATCTGGAACAAAATCCAGACCACTGCAAAGCTGCTGAAACACTGAGTTCCTTTAAATCACGGCTAAAAACGCATCTGTTTAGAGCTGCCCTTGAGTAAGTGATTAACAAAAGCTGGAATGTCATATGTTCATGTTTCATATGTTATGTGTCTCTAATGTTGTGTTTTATGCTTTTACATTTGTTTTATTGCTGTTTTTACTTTATCCCCTAATCACCCAAAGCACCTTGAATTACCTTGTTAATTGTGTGCTATACAAATAAATGTGCCTGGCCTTGTCTTGCCTAAATGCAATTCAACCAATAGAGTCAACCAGTGTGTGATTTAATTTCAGTAAAAAAAATACAGCAAGCAAGCAAGCAAAATGTATTTATTTCACAGACAGAAAGTCACAAAGTGTTTCACAAGGTGGCAATAAAACACAGAAAAGGTATATTACAGAATAACCATGTGTCTACTATGATTGAAACTTTTGGATTAACAAATGGGTTTTGAGATTTGCATCAACTGAGTCTACGTAAAGAGAGAGGAAGATCATTCCAGAGTCTCAATGCGATAGCGTGGAAAGAGTGATCTACACGTCCCCTAAAGCGAGTATGAGGGACCATAAGGAGGTTCTAGTCACCGATCACAACTTTCGAGAGGGAGCATAGGGACACAACAATTGTTGGGTATAGATGGAGCCTGACAGTGCAGGGCTCTGAAGGTCAACATCAAAGTTTTAAATTTAACACGAAAATCGATAGGAGGTCAATGAAGTGCTGCTCTCTGAAGGTTTGTGGGAGAACATTCAAGAACAAAGAGCATTATGAAGACCAATGAACACAGCAGACAGGTCAGGGAGAAAGTTGTTAATCCATCACTGGACAATGGAATGTGAACTATCAAAATATGTCAGGGCCGTCCACCTAAACTGACAGGTTGGGCAAGGATAATCAGCAAAGCACCCAAGAGAAGCCATGGTAACTCTGGAGGAGCTGCAGAAATCCACATCTCAGTTGTAAGAATCTGTTGACAGGACACTGGTGATTTCCACAAATCTGGAGTTCATGGAAGAATGGCAAGAAAATGGAAAGTGTTGAGAGAAAGCCATTGTAAATCTGGGTACAGTTTGCCACAAGTATTGTAGGAGACATGGACACGTGTGGAAGAATGGGCCTGGTCAGATGAGACCAGAATCCAACTGTTTTGTCTGAATGAACAAAGTTCTCTAAGGCATCAACACGAAGCCACTGTAAAACATGGTGCTGTGGGGAGGCCCCTTCTTCAGTAAAGATGCTTAAAGTTGATGAAGAGATGAATGTAGCTAAAACTGGTAGAAAACCTGACATGAGACGGGGGCAGAGGTTCACCTTTCATCAAAACAATGACCTTAAACATACAGCTAGAGCTAATAGGAAGGTGTATATATTTAAAGGCGTATAAGCGTGTTTCCACGTTCGGAACTTCATTTAAATTTTACCGGACCTTCACGGAACGCTCATGTCTCCACTGCCCAATAGGGCGGCTTTCCAGATCATTTCAGAAACCAACAGAGTACCAGCCTTGGAGTATGTACACGCAAACGGCCTGGTAGAGTCACTCGGCGGGACTTGAGGTTAACTCACGCTGATTGGTTGCAACTAGTGGAAAATGATATCAGCAGATGTCACCGAAAACAAACAGCTTCGCAAACTGGAAGAGTTACCGGCAAAGCAGTGTATAACAACATAGCAAATAGAAACACAGCAACCATTCCTGCTTCTTGCATTGTCGTTCTCTTGTTATTTCTGCCGCTGTGGGAGCCTTTTGGCGCTGACCAGTGATCTCTCTCACTGTCGAAACGGTCACAATATGCCACAGGCAGCAAATTCCTTAAATGGCCAATTATGTATGGAGACACGACGGCTGAAAGGACGGGGCCAGCTGATTTACCCTGTCAGTTTTCCTCCTCCCAGAAATGTCCCGGAACTCGTCCTGTGGAAACGCTCCTTGTATATGCGTTAGAAAGGCCTAGTCAAAGTCCAGACCTGAATCTACTTGATAATCTGTGGCGAGACTTACAAATCGATATTCATGGATAATCTCTATCTTATGTGATCGAGCCTGAGCTATTTTATATAGAAGAACGGGCAAAGGTTTCAGTCTGTATAGAGAAAATTTGGAAATGATGGATTATTTTTCTTCAATTTCACAATTGTGCCCTTCTTCGTGTTGGTCTGTCACATAAAATCCACACAACTGGAGAAAAGGAAACTAATGCTATACTCATTATCAAGGAGTATAGCATTTGTTTTGCAAAGCACTGTCGATATATTGAACAAACACAGAACTGTATCAAACCCTCTGAGACCCTCCCCAGTGGCTGAGGACCGAGGGAGAGAACAGCGCTGCTTGAAGGCCTCCCTGTCCGCGTGGCTAAAATGATTAAAGTCGCAAACACAAAAAGACAAGTACAGTCACACTCTGCGGATCTGACAAGAGACAGCTGAATGTGTGAGAAATGATCAGAACGACCAGAACAAAGTGGATGAGCAGTGAAGTGTGACAACAGGCGGGTTCTGAATGGGCGAGCAAAGCGGCGGATGGAGATGAGGACCGAGAGGCGGACAGACAGGCGGCCTGAGGAAAGAAAGACGCGAAAAAGGAGATAGCAGATAGCAAGCTGGGGTGAGGGGCAGCGGATCTAAACGGAGCGAGGCTCCAGTGGCTCTTCCTCTCTCTTTCATGGAGCGCCAGGAAAAGAGATTATAGCAGCCGTGCTTTTCTCCTTATGTAGGGGGTGAAGAGGGAGGCCCACTCTTCACTCCCCTCCCCCCCCCCTATGCAGACAACGCTCTCTGGTGGTACCCTGGACCCAAACCAGGGCGAATCATATCACCCAGCAGCACTCTGCCGGAGGAGGGGAGCTTGCTCCAATCAAATGGTGCCAGTTCATATAGATTGGACAAAAGAGTCCGTTTTTTCTTTTGCTTTGTTTTTTTTTTAACTTTGGAGCTTTGTAATATATCACAACAAGAAGGGCTTTTGAAGGGTGCTGCGTGGCTTTGTACTCCCAACAGCACTCTGTTGGGACACTTCCTGGGAGCCTCTGGAGGGCTACGGCTCACTGAGAGAACAAGAGGTTTGGATGTGTGTCCCATCCCTCGCTGTTTGGCTCACCGAGTGCTAAACGCCTTTATTTTCCTCTCACATTCGCACCACACACACAGACACACACACACACACACACACACACACACACACACACACACACACACACACACACACACACACACACACACACAGCCATTAGTCTATACAATAGACAGCCCTACAGCCCCACTCTCACTCCGTTTTTCACACGCATGACACATAGAAGCAGCGTGTGAGTTAATCAGACCTATAAACCCTCCTTGGCAGTGGGAGATAAGCGCCGTGCTGCTAGGCCTGCCCTCCTGAGAGCAGCGCTCCTCCAGCAATGCCGTGGAGCCGCCTGATAAGGCAGGGGAGCGCGGGACCCCCCGCCCCTCTCCTCGAGAGACCCTTGCACATGCTATGCTCAGCATCAGTTGGCCTCTGAGGAAGCCAATAGGCATTCGCCATGGCCTGGGGATGCACCAATCATCCGTCGCCATCAGGTGTTATTACTGTCACCTCCGAGCCTGCAGGTGCATGAGCAGGGGGAATGTGTGCAAGAAATGTTGGTCTCTGTGAAAACACAGATTAATGCTAATGCAGTGGATTGCATGATATAAAGCTGATCAGTGCAACGCTTTAGAGTATCTGGTAATCATAACATGCCACGCTTAAATGAGATCTCCCTTTGAGGTGCATAAGGAACCTAATTAGCAACTGTTTTATCTGTTTTTTCTCCTATCAGTAAATACTTCTAAGAAACTTCAGCCTAATCGTTCAAAGCAGAACTTTCTTACCTTAAAGTACAAGGAGTCAACACACTTGCTCTCTGTCTTTTTGGAATTAAAATGGACCTACGGTTTTGGTTTTTACAGATGCTGCTTGTGGAGAGCTATTCCACATCGAAAGACATGATTAGGCCAGAGACAGAATGTTTGGAAGTAACAGTAACACAGGACTTCCAGAAAGCACTGAAACACTGAGAGTACGTTCTATCCACACAGCTATGATGGTCATTGTGCTTGGAAATCCAATTCAATCAAAAAACAGGGAATGTTATTTAATAAATCACCGGTGACGCAATTATAAAGTACCAGCCCACAAACGCAAACATGTGGAGTTTGCTAAATGTTACAGAGGCTAACTGGAATCATTTGGTCAGATGAGACTAAGATTGAGCTTTTCAGCCATAAATACTGACTGAGGGTTTGCCATAAAACAAAGGATGATGCAGTACAGTGGATGAGCTGTTATCCTGTGGGCCTGTTTTTGTTCCAAAGGCCTTGGAAACACTGTTGGAGTGCATGGGATCATGAGCTCTTTGGGATAGCAAGATATATTATGGGGTTAGTTTTATGGGATTAGGTCTTTCAGCTGCGATGGACTGGCGACCTGTCCAGGGTGTACCCAGCCTCTCGCCCCTTGACCGCTGGAGATAGGCACCAGCCCCCCCGCAACCCTGCATTAGGATGGAGGGGTATAGAAATTGGATGGATGGATGGATGGATGGATGGATGGATGGATGGATGGATGGATGGATGGATGGATGGATGGATGGATGGATGGATGGATGGATGGATGGATGGATGGATGGATGGATGGATGGATGGATCTTTCAGCAGGTACATCATCTCTAACATATTGCTTAATCAATGCAGAAGGTTTTTACTAGAGACAAAAACGACCTTCTCAACCTCGAGAACCCAGGACTCTGAATAATCTCAAGAGATCAATTTCTATATATGCTCCAACCCAATGGAATGGTACAGAGAAATACTGGCAGCCACCCTGTTGACATAAGGTGGTATCATTACCAGCAATGGACAAATGCCGAGATATCGGCATTACCATTGGTATTGGCCGATTGGGTAATAACCATTGTTTTATTTCCATCTTGTTTCCATTTGTTGGGGGTTGTTTGGCCAATCATGTAAATGGGCATGTGACATTGATAGTGATGCAGCGCAAGATTGTGGCGGGTTTAAAGGTCTTGTTCACAAAGAAACAATGTAATACACTAGATAATGGTTGGTATGGAGCGGGTCTGTGAGGGTCGATACGCTATTTTGTCTGCTTCCGTTGTGAAAACACCCCATACAACATGCCCGTTCCTCAATTCCTGGGCCCCTTTCAGTTGTAGGTCCGTTGGACAATGGTCCACAACACAGTTCTGTGATGGGGGGGTAGAGAAATGTCACTGCTTGCGACAAGCATGAGACATCAACACCAGAGTGCTGTTGTTTCATCTCACTTCCTTGTACACAGACTGTTTCTCTTCGCCGCACGAGCCTGCCCTAAAACACTGTGATAAGGTTTGCGTAAAGAAAGAACCAAAAACCAAGTATTTCTTGACTCCATTATTGCTATGGTTTATTGCATCACGATCGTCGTCGCACTAGTATTACACCACGGTATGTTTTTAGGTTTAACACCACCTCCCAAGTGAGAGTCCAACTGGCGGTTAGAAATGCCTTGCCTGAATGCACCGAAACATAAAATAGCGTACTGACCCAGACCTACCTGCACCTTACCACTCAGTGGAAACGAGGCACTGATAAGCCCAAGATGTCACTCTTTGCACCAGGCCTCTAACAGTGAGCTTTGAGGAAATATTTATCTCTCTTATACAATCCTGCTTATTTGTGGCCAGATGAGTAAGGGTCCTCATCCTGATTGGTACCCAGTGGCTAAAAGAATCAGGCCTCTGTCACATCATATTTGTACCCTGCGAACACGGAACGTCATTCCCATGGGCATAACGGACGAGGGGTACATGTGGGACAATGCCCCCCGGAATTCCTGTGTCGGGCCCCTCTTTCCCCCTGCAGTTTTTTTCAGCCGTTTAATCCGGTATTGTGTATTTATTGTGATTTGCTGATTTGCACAAGTCAGTGCATGAACTCAAACCTTTATTCTTTGACCTGTAGTAAAAAAAATTCAGATTGACACCAACAGCCAACTGACACTGACACTTGAGTTTAGTTATTTGTTCCTGCTGAGCAGGTGGTGCCCCATAACAGCTAATTTTGTTAATAGTAATAAAATTAGTAATAATAAATAACTGTTATTGAACCAATAATATTATTGCCAATAACTAAGACAGAGCACCCATTGTGCAACGGTGATTAAATGGTTCTTTAGCCACTAAGAAAATGTGAAATTGAATGCGAGGGAATAGTAAATCACTCAATAGATCTCTGAAAGATTTGTCCCCCTCACTTCTGAGATGACGGTTACCCCCCTGGTCATTTATTTCTCTACTGGACAAAAAGGTCTCATCCAGTTTTAAAAAATGATGTAAAACTAAACAAATGTTTCATTCTAAACGAATGGTACAAATAATGTTTCCCCCAATTTGTTAATTTCTTAAAAATGATTAATCAACATGGGATATTTTCCCCCCTGAATCCATAGACTCCAATCAAGGGTGGAAAGGGGGGGAATTTCGCAATAATTTTTGGAATCTATTTTAAGGATAATAACAACAAGAGTTGGTACCTTTGGTACCACTTTGCCCTCAATGAACACATATGTGACTGATGGAATATCAAATTTTATTTCCAGGCTTTTTATGCGGGCTTCACCAAGGGGGCCAAAAAATGTGTCCAGGCCTGTGTGTTGAAAAGATGTTGAGTATATGTTAAATTGACAATAAATGTAGCAGTTATTCAATAAGCTGATTGGATTGTTAAAACATTCCAAAGGAAATCATGAAATATGAAAAGTCGTGTTATGAGCCCCATAAGATGCTTTTCTACCATAACAATCATAATTGCTGGTTCTGGACTGTTTCCGTGTGGAACAATATTATTATTAGACCTATTACAGATATTTTTCTTTGTTCTATGTCTTCATTTTAGTCTTTTAAATATAACCATATTTACTAGGGTGGCTCCGGCCCGCCTAAGACCCCGGTTGCACCGCTTAGACATTCGTTGCAGGTTAAAATTCATCCGGATTCAAACCGAAAGAACAAGGGAGGAGAGAATGGCTGCCGAGCAGGAGCCGGTTCCAGTGGGCCCTGCCAAGGCCAGCATTCCTCTCTGAGCTGTTGCCGGGTGGAACTTTTGTTTCACAGTTTAGTGCAAACCTCCGAGGCCGAGACGGCAGCTATATATTTACCCCAGAGCAGAGAAGAGGATGCCTAGAGAAATAATTCCCGCACCACCTTTGCTTTTTTAATTCCTACTTCTCTGGTTTCAACAGACAACTGGTGCACTATTAAAAGAAAAAAGATTTTGGAGGCGATTAAATATTAGCCACAGAATCTGCTACATTTTAATCAAGCGCATCAGTTTGTTAACACAATCTTCAAAAGTGGCAAAGTTCCAACAATTAGGGATGTGTATTGGTAAAAATCTGTCGATATCGCGATACAGGGTAGACGATACGGTATATTGCGATACTATGAGTAAGACTACATATTGGGATTTTTCAAACTGAATTTAACCATAGAAAAACTGTCACAGCATTCTAAACACTCCAACCTGTTTCATACTTAACACCCCCGGTTTTATTACTAGATCTAGTTGATCTACTGGAACAAAAGGAGAAAACAGCCACATACTACCAGTCATACTTTTAATTTTAATACAAAAATGGTTTATATTTAATGGTTCCATTTAAATTCTAAAAATTAAAACATTATTGCTTTTGTATATCGATACAATATCGTGACATAAAATATCAGTATATATCGATATTTTCTTACATCCCTACTAACATGATTAGCTACTTCATTTTTGTAACAAATTTAACCTAAACATTTTGATTGAAACTTCAATGCAGATCTTGGTTCTGTCAGCAGTCACCGGATATGTTTACATGGGTTATATTATTAATTAATGTCCACATAGAAGTAATAGTTAAGACTTGCGGATGAGAAAGTTTCTGGGTTGGAACAAGAATCTGAGCTTTAACTAGTTTAGCTCTTGATGCAAAATTTGCCAGCAAGCTGTGTCGTCCTCCCATGTTATAAAGAAACTAAAGAATTGTTCAGGGATTCAGCCAATAAGCGGTAATGACATTTTAATCATCTTTCTAACAAGGTAGCATGTAAACCTAAGATGAGTTTCAGTTTAACTCTATTTCAGAGACATTTTATATCTTAGTCACAAACCATGGTGAAACTTTAGTTAGAATTTAACTCAGTTAGATGAGCTGCTTGGATAATTTTTACACATAAATATTGATTCAAATCTACACAAATAAAATGCATGCCGGGGTTTGTTTTCTTTTTTTTTTTGCATCAGTTTCACTGAATCAATTCTAACAATTTACTTGATCCAATTTGTTCCTGATCAAAGCGTTTCTTTGTGTTGTCAGTTACAATAAAGAGAGAATAAGTGGCGCATCCAAAAAGCAGAGGAATGTCACAAGCACGCAGCCCTGTTCAGTTAAATAAGACTAACAGAAAATAATAAACAAATAAAAAATAGCTGTAAAACGTGATGATGGAGTTGTCTTCAGAGATTCGCAAAGCTCTCTGCGCATTCTAAGGTTCTTACAGCCTCTCGAAATATCAACATTATGCTTTGGAACATTAATATCAATAATATTATTACTAATAAGTGCTTGATCAGTTCATTTAATAACGTGAAAACGGGGCTTCTTGCAGACAGTAACATCCTGGCCGCACACGGAGCTAATTAGGAGGGAAAAGGCGCAGCCAGCTTTCTCCCACAGAGGCCCGCAGCTGCAGGCCGCACACTGAACAGAAAAGAAAGGCCAGGCCCCACACCCTCACACACATTCATATTTACTCAGCTAAATTATTCATTGCTCCTAATGAAAAAAGCCGCGATCATAACCCATGGACTGTAGTTTACGCTTAAAACTCACTCTGACAAACAGATAAGTCCTTTAAAAACTAAAAAGCCACTGCTGAGTGTGTCATCTAAGAAAATAATCAAATGTTATCTTTCTTTTTAAACAATCGAACTATATTTATCTTTCTTTTCGAACTTTCGAACTATATTTATTTATTTATTTATTTATGCTTCATGTTTTTTTTATAACAATTCTAAAAGTAACACTTTTGGGGGGGGGGGGGGGGGTTCTGTTGTGTAAAAAACAAAACGATAAACAAAAGTGCTTCGGAATATATTTACTGACAATTTTTAGGCTTAAATGTTAATACGATTATTTTTGAAGAACAAAAAGAAGAAGATATGCTTTAAAAAAAGAAGATATACTTTAAACCAGCCTACTCTCTCAAGATAAAAATAAAACAAGAAAGAACATCACGAAATACGTTATTACAACTATGAATTGTTATTAAATATACAACACGTTTTTTTAATGTTTTGTTTATACTAGTAACATTCATGCTTCTGCTTAGTATCTATCTATCTATCTATCTATCTATCTATCTATCTATCTATCTATCTATCTATCTATCTATCTATCTATCTATCTATCTATCTATCTATCTATCTATCTATCTATCTATCTATCTATCTATCTATCTATCTATCTATCTATCTATCTGACTAACTTTTAGCAAATAAAAAAGTCACTCCATTTTAATATATCCTCCTTTTTTTCCCTTTTTTTTCCTTTTGGCTGTTTGAATAAACCTGGCAGCCGCAGGAATCCACCTCACTCATCATTGTTGCTTCGTGACGTCGGCAGTTGCGCACACGCGTTTAGAAAAAAAAAGATGTATTTTCCATAAAAGGTAAAGGGCAAAAAAAATAAATATATATATATATATATATATATATATATATATATATATATATATATATATATATATATATATCAAACGCTTCGATTTGGTGATTTATTCAACCATGCAGCAGGACTCTGCGGACATTCTTCCTAATTTCCCAAGCTTCTTCTTCTTTTTTTCTCTCCCTTTTTTTGTTGGCTATTTGATGAATGAAGTTGGTGTTTTACCAGAGGCGCTGTTCTCCTGCCAGGAGTCGCGCACCTGCGCATACACCAACATGTTTGCGCTCCTAACTTCTGCCCAGACTGCTCGCTTTATTCGTGACCAAACAAAACACATGGTTGGAACAAAGCGGGGGTGTTTTGTTCGGATTTGGTTCAGATGGATTCTTGGGCCCCGCAGCATGACTTTGCAGGGTTGGCTGCGTGTAAAATGTGCCAGTAAAAGCCTCAACGAAATAGAATTGCCCTGAATAATATTCTGAATAAACGCTCAAATTATTCAAATCTATTATATAAATATTCAATCAACTCAATGTGTAGGCTATTGTTTTTGTGTGTGTTGTTTTTGTTAAAAATGGAACATGACCTGGACTACAAATGTTCAATAAACTATAATGGAAATATTATCTGCACTAAAAAACAAAAAAAAATGGATAGAATTCAAAAATATAATGAATCAGACACGTTAGATTGTATAGGTAACGTTCAACAACGACTTTATTTCGGTAACAAATCCACCCAGAATTTAGCGGTAGATGTTCTCCAGCTAGCTTCTCTGATTGGTGGGAATCTCCACTAATGCTAAAGTCAAACTAGCTAGCAATCTGTTTCATCCTGTCGTGGTAAAAAGAAACAACGGTTAAAGAACTGTTTGGTGATTAAAAAGGTTGCTGAATCAGTAACAAATGTTTTCAACCGGTTTTTACCAAGGTGGCATGTCGACTGTAACCCCTGACAACCACAGCTAAGACCTATTGTTTATTAGCAACTATTGAAGTTTGGCCTGTTGTGAAGGCCGAGTTTAGCGTTCAGCTAAAACCGATGACCACAGGTCGTATGACGGTTCTTAGCTTTACTGAGTTCATATGCTTATTTATAACACAACCATTATAAACATATCAACCTTATTGTTCTCAGCTTGACACAACGCTCCATGATAAAAAAAAAAAAAAAAAAAAAAGCTAATGATTGGCTGAACCAACATGTTCAGTTTAAACTCGAATAAAAATGTTCAGGTGGGATTTGTTACCAAAATAAAGTAGCTGATATTAGATTTAGGCTAGTCCTCTTTGAAAACTATCTAGCCGACACAAACAAGGAGGCTATGTTTAATTCACATCTAAGCCATTTTATTGGGATTTAATATTGTCCCAAATTCATTTTTTATAGTGTGAGCGTCTCAACCCTGCAGGGAAAGAAAAGGTTTAGTGTAACCTCTTTAGAATATATATTTTTAAATGTCTTTAATATTTCGCTAACCTTTTGTGGACATTTTTTTTATTAGAGTTTCACTGATTTTGTTGAATGAGCACATTTGAAATATTGGTTGGAATTTGGTGTGTTTCAGCTGTTGAGCCTATAATTTCTATCCAGAAATAGTGACTAATAATAATAATAATAATAATAATAATAATAATAATAATAATAATAATAATAATAATAATAACCCACGTCCCCAAATAGAATGAAAGCAACTTTTTTTTTTATTTTTTTTTTTGCACCGGCTTTATTGGTTCAACAATAAACAGCTTGTTTGTTTGTGTTCGAAGTTAGTTCAGGTTTTCCTCCAGAACCATTTCTCCTAGCGACCGACCCCCCCCACCCCCCTACTCCTCCTCCCCGCCGTCGGCCCCGGGCTGCCCCCTACACTGTAGCCGGTGAGAGCCTCTAATCCCCTGCGTCCACGGTTTACTCTGAGCCCGTATTTAATTCCTCTAAACCCCCAGCTGCCGCCCTGCTTACTCACTGAACGCGACAGACTGCGGACCGCTGCGGATATTAATAATTCACCAGCTCCTCTCCTCTCCTCTCCTCTCTTCGTCGACGAGCAGCGCAGCGCCGCGCCGCGCCGCTCCGCTCCGCTCCGCTTCTCCGGCCGCGGCCACGGGACATACCGCAACGCTCTTGGCTGCGTGCGTGCGTGCGTGCGGCCGCGCCGTGGTTTCCCCCCCCACTTGCCGCACTTTGTTTACTCGATTTCAGCTGCTCGGTGTCACTCACACCGCCACGGTCACGTCTCCTTCGCCGGCGGGCTGCGTGCCGCACTCGTGTCTCCGAGCTCGGGACGGTGAGTTCGGTCCGATCGGCGCCCCTCAAATCTATCCGCGGACTCTGCGGGAACAAGTGGAGGAAGAACTGCACGCTTTCAGCTCAGGGGGGAAGGAAGGGAAAAAAAGAAAGAAGAAAAAGCCTGGGATTGATTGATTGATTGATTGATTGATTGAGTTGCATGCATGAAGGAGGGGAGAAAAGCGTCCAAAATCTGCAGGAGCATCAGCAGATCGAGTGAGCGCGGCGAGAGAAGGCTACTTACTGTCCGTCGCCACCGCTCCGGGCTCTGACGGTGGCCGGGGTCGGTGCGTTCCACTGCCTGGGGGGTGGGGGTGGGACCGGACAGAGGTTCGATCATCGAGCTCAGCAATCGCGGAGTTGGAATGTCATAGAAACGTCGAGCTGAGACCGAACAGAAAGTCTCTGGAGGAAGAAAGCCGGTTCGGATAAGCACCGAGGAAAGTTGACCCGCAGACTCCCCCCCCCCCCCCCCCCCACCCCCCAGCAGCGTTGTAGAATGTTTACCGGGCAGCAGGCCGAGGGTTAGGCCCAGCAGAACAAGAACCAGGCACTTTTCTGTCTTTTTCTATCTCCCAACTTTTTTTTTTCTTTTTTTTTCTGGAAGCTGAACTTTGGAAAAGTGGAAAATGGCTCTTTGAGAGTGTTTGGCACATTTCCCCACATCACAATGGTACGTGCTGTGTAAACTAATTATCTGCTCATTTCTGCACTTCTACTCTTTACCATTCTGCAACATACAAATCAGTTTGCCAGATCATTTTTTATGTACCACATACTACCCCCCCCCCCCCCCCTCCCTCCTCCCCAGCAGCTGCACCATACAAAACCGACTCGTGTAAAAAAGAAAAAAAACAACAACTAAGATTTCCAAACTTTGGCCCAAATCGGCGTCGAGTTCGCCCAGTGCTGTTGATCCACACTGAGAACCCGACTCCTCTCATTAGAGCGAGTGAGACAGTCTGTGCGCTATTTATAGTCCTACATTCATATGAAGCGCACTATTGCACGTCACGCAGAGTGAGGAAAGATGGGTTAAGGTTACAACGTGAAACTTTATGGGGGGGGGGGGGGGCAGTTTGGAAAACTTGTGTGGGTGGGATGTTTTGTTCTGTGCCTAGCTGACTTGCGCGTAATTACGCACGGCGCCTGTGACTTGTTTGTACCTCTCAGAGGCCGGCAGAAAGTGGAGGGCAACTTTTAGCATCCTTTCAGCAGACATTGGTTGATGATTTTTCTGATGTATTCAAGCACATAAGTGTTCAAACAGACTGAACTTCTATTTTTCTTCTCTTACAAGCTAATAAAAATGTGCTTAACTTGGATATCATGTAATAGACCTACAAAAAGTGGTGCATAATTGTGAATTAGTCCTTCTTTTTTTTTTACCTGTAAAAAAAAAAGGAAAAAATGCTGAATATATTCAGACCTGTTCAATCAATACTTAGTAAAATCACATTTTCCATCAGTTAGAGGTGGGGTAGTTTCCTCTAGGTTACGAAATCATTCACGTTCACTCAGTCTGGATGGTGAGCAACTCTGAACATCAACTCCCCAGTCTTGAAACAGATTCTCGTTTGGGTTTAGGTCTGGACTTTGGCTGGGACAAAATAACTCATGCATGTTTGGGATGGTCGAGCTTTTCCGTCCTTGTCTGAAGATCTTATCAAAAAGGGTTTTCGACAGGAATTTCCCATATCCACAGCAAATCTGACCAGCTTCCCTGTCCACCCATGCTTCAGAAAAGCCTCCCACAGCATGACCCTGCCGTTACTATGTCTCGCTAAGGGTGTTCAGGGTGATGTTCATTGTTCGTCCTCTTTCGCAGCGTTTTGCTTGTAGGCCAGAAAATTCAGTGTTGGTCATCTTTTTGCTACGCTTCCATAACGGGACAGATTTAAGCAGGCGACCTGTGGATGACAACTTTCTCCTGAGCATTTCGACCTCTACAGTTCCTCCAGAGTACCCCCCGGGCCTCTTTGCGACTTCTCCAATTAATGCTCTCCTCGCCTGACCTGCCAGTTTAGACAGACGGACATGTCTCTTCAGATTTTTCAGACAATAAGTTGAAGAGAGTTCTCTGATGTTCACAAAAGTTCTCTTGCAAACCTCAGAACAGCAACATACAGGTTGGCTGTGGGATCATTTGTTCGCTGAATCGCATTCTAGGGTATCAGAGTAAAGGGGATACGTCAAACTGTAATGTATCCCTTACAATGTCTGTAGAAAGAAAAAGTAAAGCGTGTATCTTTTTACCTCCTACTCCACATAAGTTCCATTGGTCTACCACATCAAATCCCAATGAAATACATTGAAGTTTATGGTTGGAATGAGAGAAAATGCTAAATGTTTGAGTGTTTTTTAAAATACATATTTATATAATAGTTGATGGTATATTAGGTGATTTGTAAAATCACTCTGTTGGCCACAGTGTGAGTAGATTTTCTGTCGGCATATATTCAGAGCACGTCCTCTGCTTTTACATTTCTTAGTTTAAAAAATAAATTTAAAAAAACTCTACCCAACCAAAACTCTGATATCTGGCGGGAACATATCCTTGACCCTTAGACGGACTCGTTCCTGGCATGAAATGAGTCAAGTCAGGCAGTAGTTAGAGGAACCTCCCACATACAACCTTGAAGCTGCTGAGATACCAGGGAGGGATCTTATTTGCACATGAATATGGAAGATTATTAGGGATGAATAATTATTTGTTTATGAGCATCCTCGCTTGGCGTGGCAGCCTGCCCAAGAAGCTCATCAGTAAAAAATGATACAGAATTCAGGACAGGCCTCACATGGGATTATCTCCACTTGTTATTCTCCTACTTCCAGCACCTCTTTATTTAGTTATTTCATTTTTATATTTTTTTTTGAAGACATGCTATATGGTGAAGTTGTGCCAAACATTTCAGCTGCATATTGGTTTAGTCAGAGATGCACTGGAGGCATCTGTCAATCAGTGTCGAGATTAATTTGTTTTCCCCTGAGGACGGTGGCCCAGCCCAGTTGCATGGATAAACCCAGGAAAAGCACATGTTTGCATAGGCGATCTTTATCTGAGAAGTTAGCAAGCTCTAGATATTATCTTTAGAATTGCCGCAAGATAATCAGAAGAAAGTTTCTATAAACTGTCATAAGTAATCATGATGTTTTAGGTCCCAAATGTGCAGAAATTTGACCTTGGATTTGGTTTGTTCTCTTTTAAATGCAGAGGGAATTGACTTGCTTTCGTTGAGTTTTCCATAAATATGAGAGACATTAAAAGGTAAAACAGCAACAAAAAAAAAACGTAACTAATCCTGTAGTTTTCTAAAAAAATAAATAAAAGGTTTTCAATGTGTGTGTGTGTGAGTGGATGGTCCTCGATGCGATGATCAGGCTGGCGGTTTTCCAGTCATGTGTGATCTCCGTCTTGGCCGTTTGCTGCCTGTGATGTCATCCCTCGCCGTATATACAGAATATGATGGCGTTCTGTTTGTCCTGGCCCCGACGTCTCCTTGGAAAAATAAATAAGGCTCAAAGCTGCCTGTAATAGCTTACGTGGCGTGTAGCTTAAAGATGGAAACTCTGATATAATCTCAAAGGGCACAAATCTCAGCATGGTGAGCTCAGACGGGCTAATGCGGTTGATTGGTTTTAACATCAACTATTACCTTTTTCTTTTTCTTTTTTACATTTTATGTAGAAGTTGCCTAAAGAATCAGACTTGGTATAGTTGATAGGTTAATACAGTGTCGAAGTTGATCTGAAGATTGTTTGCAAAGTAATCCCCGTTTGTTGGATTGTAGGCAGGCCAGTTTAGCATCTGGAATATTGGACATTCATGGGTTTGAAAAGTTTTTTTTTGTTTTTGTTTTTTTAGAGTCACAATTTGTTTATCATGGAACTCAACGAACGTTTCTTCCCTTTAGTTTACGGACATCCTAAACATAAAGGTAATGGGACCTATTTTAACAAAGTGACAATTCTGAATGAACTATTTCACACATAGAAGAAATCCAGCCCAGGTGTTATACGAAGCTCTGTTTAGAAAAAATATATATATATCAGTTTCAGATTAAAACCAACATAAAAAACCCTTCTAAAACCCACAAACAAACTCACATCTCAACATGGGTGTAATAAACGATAACCGTCAACACTATACAAAGCACATTTACTTGTGGGTTAAACAGAAATACAGGTGAAAAATTAGAATATCGTGCAAAGTTCATTTGTTTCAGTAATTTAACTTAAAAGGCGAAACTAATATATGATTTAGACTCATTACATACAAAGCGAGATATTTGAAGGCTTTATTTGCTATAGTTTTGATGATTATGGCTTACCGTTTATGAAAACCCCAAATTCAAAATCTCAGAAAATTTGAATATTACATTAAATCAATAAAACCAGGATTTTAAACAGAAAAATGTCAGACCTCTGAAAAGTCTAATTATATATATGTACCCAGTACTCAGTTGGGGCCCTTTTTGTATCAATTACTGCCTCAATGCGGCGTGGCATGGATGCTATCAGCTTGTGGCACTGCTGAGGTGTTATGGAAGACCAGGATGCTTCAATAGTGGCCTTCAGGTCTTCTGCATTGTCCGGTCTCATGTCTCTCATTGTTCTTTTGGCAATGGCACATAGATTCTCTTTGGGGTTCAGGTCAGAACAGTTTGCTGGCCAATGAAGCACAATAATCCCACGGTCATTGAATCAGGTTTAGGTACTTCTGACAGTGTGAGCAGGTACCAAGTCCTGCTGGAAAATGAAGTCAGCATCTCCATAAAGCTGGTCTGCGGAAGGAAGCATGAAGTGCTCCAAAATGTCTTGGTAGATGCTGCACTGACTCTGGACTTAATAAAGCACAATGGACCAACAGCAGGAGACGACATGGCTCCTCAAATCAACAGAAACTTCTCACTGGACTTCAAGCATCTTGGATTGTGGGCCTCTCCATTCTTCCTCCAGACTCTGGGACCTTGGTTTCCAAATGAGATGGAAAATTTGCAGTTCTTTTTGTCTTTAGCCGTTGTTTGTTGTTCAGGAGCGACTTGACAAGAGGAATAGGACATTTGAAGCCCGTGTCCAGGATCCGTCTGTGTGTGGTGGCTCTTGATGCACTAACTCCAGCCTCAGTCCACTCCTGGTGAAGGTCCCCAACACTTTTGAATGGCCTTTTCCTGACAATTGTCACCTAGTAAGAGAGACGTCACATTCACCAGAAATGTTGAGGTGTTTTAATATCAGAGACATTAGACTTGTTAAACTAATGTGTACCTAACTCAAAGACATGTGCAGAAAATCTTTTGGTATGAATACAGAGGCTGTAACATTCCTACACTGTAATAAGAGAAACATTTCTTCTTACTTTATATGGATCAATCTCAGTTCTATCAATACAACATCTTAACTTTCGAATATGACTTCTGGTTACGGCTCCTGTATTTTATTCAGACTCAAGTGAATCGGTTAAGGCATGTTTGAATGCTTCGTGCTGTGTAACGTAGTCAATTTAATTTGTGAAGGTGTCGGTATCTTCTTCATTGAATTTGGGTTGAAAAATCACAACAATACATGTATTTCCCTCCCTTTGCTCTCCTCTTTTAAGGCTTTAATTAGGAATTAAAGCCGATAGCATTATTCATTAAACAGAGCTTGCCAGCATATTTATCGCTGGTAAAACATTAGCATATTTGTCCCATTTTCGACTGTATTTCCGAGCATTCGGAACCAGGTTTAGTATTCTTAGTAATGCAGCGCCGAATGGATTGCACCAACTTGAACGCTGGAAAAACAAAAAAAACAGAAATAACCAATGGCGGGCCCCGGGAGCTCACAAAAAGATCCTTCTGGAACACACACACATGCACACTCTTCTAATTACTGCCCCCCACTCCCCCACCCCGTCTCATATTCTGCACCTCCTGAGATGCAGGTGTAAAATATCACATTTTTCCAGCATTTCTCCCTGAGGTGACGCTGGCTCGGACTCACACAACGTAAATTTCCCCCTTTCATATTCTCCTACACATTTTTTTTTTTTCCTCTACAAACATGTCCCCCCCCCCCCCCCCCCCCCCTTCCACACACCCTCCTGTACTCTTTGATGTGCCTGCCACATCTGCACAGGTTTGTTAGCTCGTTACCAGGTGAAAAACGAGGATACAATTAAGGCTGAACGTAAGAGGACTGGGTCGGTTGTCTTCCTCGGTGGAGGAAGCTCCAGAAACCGTCGGTTGCATCGATGCCGTTAATGGTTATGGACGGTACGGTGAAGGTTGTTAATCAGTGGCTGTGAAGATACCCCGCCTCTCATGCATAGATCCGAAATGTGGAAACCCAGGTGGTTTCTGTCCTTGTGTGTCGGTGCGGAGAAGACAATGAGCGAGACAGGAAAAGGCGGGTATTATGTATATGTGTTCCAATTAATCCATTTGAAAGCGAGCCAACCCTCGGCATCTAGCCCTCCACCAGATCTGACTTATTGTATTTCTGGTTGTTGGAGAAAAACTGAACAGGCACCATAGAGAAAAGGTGGTGTGCGGGTCATGAATCCTGACAAATCCTGTGATAATGTACTAAAATACAGATTCTTTCAAAAAGTTTTTATAATCTTCAAGCTGTTTTGTGAAGGCTTTGGATGCTTCTTAGGCGACATCTCTGAGCAAACCCCATCATGACGACCAAGGAACTCAGTTGTGGAGCGGTTAAAAGCCAGGTTAGATTGTTGGAGCATCTTACAGAGAGCGATCCTTCATCCGGAAATGGAGAAAATATGGAAGAACACATGGTTGCTCTGGAAGACATGCAGAGATCCAAAGCTCAGGTGGGGGAATCTGTCAACAGGACAATTATGCTTGTCTACTCAACAAATCTGGCCTCTACGGAAGACCAACAAGAATAGGCCTATTGTCCCATTTAAGTCCCATTTGTATTTTGCTGAAAGCCATGTAGTTGACACAGCAAACAGGTAGAAGAAGGTGCTCTATGAAGCCAAAATGGGAATTTTTGGCAAATGCAATGTGTTGAATAGGGGTGTAACGGCAAAAATCTATTTTTCGGTACGCACGTGTACACAATCAATACGACTGATTTCTACCTGAACACATGCAGAATTTTTATGTGCGAAACTGAGAGTGCAACGTTCCGCAGGTCAACTTTAAAAAGTGACACCAAAACCTAAAACAGATAGGACTCCTAGTTATCACTAAACTCTGCTGTTTGGGAACATGAATGGTTTCTCATGCAGCTACAGTGGAAAAAGAAAGATGGACCGAACCAGAACTTTGTCAGCGAACGCATCTTTCAACAGCAATAAGGGACAAAATACGCTCTGCGTCAAACTGAATGACTCACCTGAAACAATGTCAAGCTGAATGTAAACATCACTGATACTAGAGAAAAACCAGCTGACGTCCAACATGGCTACCAGTAGCATCCAATCAGACCAAACTCCTTATTTTGGATAAAGCATAAGTCGGCAGATTCCCCGTTGATCAGAAGGGGTTTTTCTAACAGCTGCCCATGCTGCATTCAAGTACAGCTCGGACACTATCAAAATATCAAAACAACTGCAAAGGGATTTAAGCATGTTTAATTTTCAAATACTGGCTTAGTATTATTTAAACATTTCTAAAAATTAACACTGACTGTTATCAAGTGGTTATTTTGTCTACTCTGGCTATGTCTGCTTGTACTGTTTTACTTTTTTCTTTTCTTTTTTTTATCCAATCAAACCTCATGTCAGTTCTATACTTTCAACTTTCTTAAGTTATAGAACATAATAAAATCAAATTCATTTATGGAATTGAAAGGAAGGAATTCAGGAAAAAAGGTTCTTTTGTTTAATGCAGATCAATAAAAAAACCAGACATGTGCACATTTATATTTATTTTTCTTCATTAAAGTGTAACAAAAACATATCGAAGCTTGATGTTTATGTACCATTACACCCCTAATGTTGGAGAAAAGCAGTGCTGAATATCATTCTGAACACAGCACCCCCATCATGAAATATGGCTGCAGCAGCATCATCCTATGTTGATGCTTTTTTTCAGCACCATTGATGGAGCTAAGTACAGCGCAGTACTAAAAGAAAACCTGTTAGAGTCTCCAAAAGACTTGAGACTGAGGAAGAATGTTCACATTCCAGCAGGACAACGACCCTAGACATGTAGCTAGAGCTGAAAATCCATGATTTAGACCATCGCACATTTATTCGCTGGAATTGCCAAGTCAAAGTCCAGACCTGAATCCAACTTAGAATCCGTTGCATGACTTGAAAATTAATATTTACACATGCTCACTATCTATTTTGACTGAGCTTTAGCTATTTTGCAAGGAAGTATGGGCAAAAAAATTCAGCCTGTAAATCCCAACAAAGTAAATCAAAGTTTGTGGTTGGAATGTGACAGAATGGGAAAATGTTTATGAATAGTTTTGTGAGGCATCGTAGTTCTTGCCAATAGTTACAGCTTGTTTCAACATGTGTTGAAAGTAAGGTGTACCTATCTGTTTTTGAGGTTGATGTTTATCTTTTGCCAGATCTGTATTCAATTAAAATCAAGTTTTGAACTATAGAGTTGCATGTTATTAATTATTGGTAAAGCAATGTTTTTAAAGTTTTTAGTTTTAGGGGTGCTTTCATGCATATGATTTTTATTTGTACACATTTTTTTTATTGATCCTGCCACTCCTCGTTCTTCTCCTCTCCAACATACTTTATGAAAGTCTTCTTGGTGTTAAATACACTGACATAAAAGCTCTACCAAGCCTCTATCCAGGCAGTGAGTCTTGGCACTGCCAATCAGGTGCAAAGACTGAAACGTCAAAGGAAAATATTCAAAATAACTAAAATATTAAAAGTAAACGGGGACCAACTTGCCTCCACTGCAAGTTTTAGTTGGTTGTAGAGGCTGAGACTACCCTAAACACTGGCTCAGTGGGTCTTGCAATGGGCAGGTTGTAGGTTTGATTCAAGGCTCCTTCTGTCAAATATTGATTAGGCTCTAGACAAAGAAATGTAACCGAAGTTGTTTACCAATCTGCGTATTGGAGAAAAATGTGTGTGGATTTGTGAGGGCCAATAGGTGAATGTGGCTCTAGTGTGAAGCGCTTTGAGTGGTCAGTATGACTGGAAAAGGTCTATGTAAGTTCAGTTCATTTACCATTACTGTTTTACAACAAAGACAAAAATAAATCCACAGTTATATGTTCTGATCTGCATCTTGTTTCAGTGGTTATTGAAGCTAGTAGAGGTGTAAGTGTACACAAAAATCACAGTTTGGTATGTATTTGGGTTTTGAAAGTAACGATTCGGAACATTTTCGGTACACTTTAATCAAAGAAAATAAATACAAATAACCATGACTTTTTCTTTTTTGGTTTGACCACCATTAAACGAAGAACATATTTCCCCCCGAATTCCTTTCTTTTAATTACTGAAATTAATTGTATTTAATTATGTTCTAAAACTTAAATAAGTTGAAAGAATAGAACTTACTGGAGATTCGATAAATAAAATAGTACAAGCGGACATAGCCAGAGAAGAAAAAACAATATAACCACTTGAAAATAGCTAATGTTAAGAAATATTTAAATAATACCTTGCCCAAATTTGAGAATAAAACGTGCTTGGAGTTTTTTGATATTCCGCCATATTTTGATTTCACTGGCTTGTGTTTTACACAAAATACGGAGTTTGGGCTGATTGGATGCTACTGGTAGCCATGTAGGCATCAGCGGTTTTTTCTCGAGCATCCGTGATGTTTCCATTCAGCTTGAAATTATTTCAGGTGAGAAATTCAGTTCAGTGCAGAGTGGACCGTACCGAAAAAAACATAATACATGTACTGTTACACCCCTAGAAGCTAGCATTGCTAAAACAGCAGTCTTAGTCTGTGTTCCTTACAGAATGTAGACACCTTCTTTATCTGATATTACCAAAAAGGAGATCTCACATGTAACAGAGGTTAAAAACGCAAAACGGATAAACCAGAGCAACTCTGCAGAACTCCGTTTCCTTCTTCCTGATATGCCCTGAAAGACACATAACAGAGAACACGTTTCCTTTGAATAGCTTCTTATGTCTGCTGGGCTTTCTATGATCCCTTTTTGATACAATTCAATGATACAGAAATAACTAACTTTAAGCCTTTCTTCATTCAGTAAGAACTTCGACACCGAATTGTGCTATATTGACTTTGTAGTGTGTTGCGGCACCTGGTCACTGATCAGAGCCAATCAAGCTGAAAAATCAGCTGATTTCGTTCACCAGAAAAGTTCTTGTGTCATTTGTCTCCCTCTGCCCTTTTGATGAAGAAGGAAGTGACCAGATTTGGACAATGGAGGGAACGTCAGCTGATCGTACAGCCTCCATGTTTAGCAACATAGGTAGGGAGCCTAAGTCTCTTCCCCTTCCGGTCGGCCTATGGGTCCCCTGACTGAAAAAAAATGAATGAAAGTCACGTAATAAATGTAATTTTCTAGTCCATTTTGCCTTATGGCCTGAATCACACATTTTAATGATAACTAATGATGTGTGTTTTGACTGTGTTTGTCACGTGATGTCTGATTTATTTGCTTGAAAAAACTTGTAATTAAAAAGACAACAAATCAGAAGTCGCAAATATGACGTCACCCAGCATTAGGTAGCACTTGAAATACTCACCGAGACCTTGTAGAGCTTGTACCCCATGCTGACTCTCACTCGACTGACTATTTTTCCCCCAGCCTAGCTGCCAGTTTCCACATGGCCAGATTTAAAGTGCTTTTCTTCACATTTCATGCTCCTTCATTCGTCATGGACAAAGGATGAGACGCTCACTAAACTTAGCTAAACTCACAACGAATGGACAACTAAGTCTCAAAGTACCAAAGAAAGAATAACAGCGGAAGATGTGTTGCCCACTCTGCTAGCAAGTCACAACGAAATTAATCTCATAAGGCGCGTTTCCACAATCGGAACTGCTGGGTAATTTTACCGGACGTTCACGGTATGCAGGTGCCACCATTTCACCGGTCCGGTCGGACTGCTTTTGGGGCCATTTGAGGAACCAACAGTGTATCAGCCTTAGGGTATTTACTTAGTAATGGTCCAGTAGAGTCGCTTGGCGGGACTTGTGGTTAACTCATGCTGATTGGTTGTAACTCAAATGGAAATGATATCAGTAGACGTCACCAAACAACCAGCATTTGTAAAGTCGGAAGAGCTGCTGAAGAAGAAGCAGTTTAAAATGATGCATTCCATTTACAGTCATAAGTTGGAAATTACGATGTCCGAGAGGGAAAAATCAACCGGAATGACCCCCGAGGTCAGAATTCTTACTTAAAAAGTCAGATTTTGTTTTTCTTGCGCTGACTTTGACTTTCAGTATAGGCCAATCACTGCGTCAACAACCGTAAGTTGTGCTGGAAACATTTTTATTTTATAAAACATACTTGTAAGAGTGTGTCTAAAATCAATTTTACATGTAGAGCCTGCAACTCTAAACTTAACAAAATAAAAGTGGTGTTTGCATGTGGAAAGTACAGCTTAAAACGATGGACCAGGGATGAATTACTGAAGTCCTGGACTCGGACTCAAGTCCTGACTTGAGTCACTTTTCAGGGACTTGTGACTTGACTTGAGCAGCAAGCCAATGACTTGCAGTTGGATTCGGACTCGCAACATCAGGATTTGAACTTAGACTTGACCTTGGACTCCGACATGATGAATTGCTATTGTTGGAATTAGCATGTAGCCGATGGTATGTTAGCTTGTTGTATTAGGTCAGATTACTGGACCAATTTAATAACTTCCCAAAACCTTTGTAAATATAAAAGTGATATGTTGATTATTTATTGTTTTCAAAATTATTTAAAGTTTATTTTATTGTTTTGCACAAGCATCAGTGTTAGCTTTGTGCTAGCATGGGGGAATTGAGTACAATTTATTTTAAAGTAAAGTAAACCATGTATTTCTGGCATTGTTCTAGTCTTAAAATCTACACCCTGCTGTCTTATTTTTGATTTGCTCTCTGGTGATAATGACTTGACTTGGCCTGGAAGATTCCTTTTGGGACTTGGCCTGTAGGACCTAACCACTTGACTTGGACTAATCTTATGGGACTTGCACTTGGACTCGAACACTAAGGACTTAAGTGTGACTTGGACTCGAGAGATGAAGACTTGACTACAACACTGCTACCAACAATGTCTCCCTGAGCCTCGCCACATTTAAATCCCAACTTATCTGACTACGTTACCCCGGAACGCTGTGTGACATCAAACCCAGCTCCGAGTTCTGACCTCTGAGGTAAACGGAACGCACCATAACAACATAGCAAACAGAAACCCGGCAACCATCCCTTCATCTTCCATTGTTGATCTCTTGTTATTCTTGGCTACTATTGGCGCTTTTTGGCACCAATCAGTGGCGTCACTAACTGCTGAAAAAAGCAGACAACTTAGCAAATTCCTTTAAAGGGCCAAATTTTGTATGGAGACACAACGGTTGAGAGGACACGGCCAACTAATTTATCCTGTCAGACTTTCCCTCTCAGAAACGCATCTAGCGATAACACGCCTATTTATCGATTAATCGATAAACTCTAATCAATTTCTGATGGGTTCATGAACTTTATTAGCTCGGAGGATGATGTGTTGCTTTTTTGAGATATTTTCGCCTACTTCCTGTTGTGAGTTCGGTTCTGTTCAAGTGATTTCTCTTTTCTGTAGATCAGGCAGTAATCAGGCTTGTGTGTTGCTAGGGACATTCAGTCAGAAATAATGTGGTTAAGCAAAAGTAATTCACGATTTACTAAGGGCATGTATTTTTGTAGCATTTTTCCCTTTAAGAAATCAAATCCTCATTTGAAAAGTGTGTTTTGTGTTTACTCAGGCGATCTTTGTCTAAAATTAAAATTAGTCTGATGATCTAAAACATTTACCTGTGGCCGAAAAAAGAAAAAAAAAGAAAAGGGGCAAATACTTTATCCAGGGCACTGTTTATGAATTAGGCAGATATAGCAGAAATACATGTATGTAGTGACATATATTGTAAAATGACAGAAACGTGGAAATAAACCGTTTTGAACAATTCAACCTCCAACAACACTGCGGTCTGGTGAAGGACTCCCCATTCCCTAAGTTTTATCCTTTCATTTTAACCGAGGTGTTTAGCCACACGGAACTCAACCGTCTGTGTGGCGCAGATCATTTTTTTCATCTTCAAATGAGCAAAACGTGCCAGAAACACGAGGCAGCGAGGACTACTGTTGTCCCACATTTTGTCCTGCTCTGTTATTATCAGCAGAGTAAAATATATCCCTCAGCTGGACTGGGCAGTTTAAGAGCTTAGCAGAAAGCCCGAAGAGCTTGACAAGGGCACCATTTAGTGGGACAAATGGTTTCAAATGGTTTTCCTCCAGTGTTTCCTCACGTATTAGCTGTGACATGCCAGAAGTTGAGCGCTGAGGCTGAATGCAATGAGGCATGTTTTGCCAGATTCTTGGATGGCTCGACCTCCAACTTTCATCGACCTCCACGTGTCACATGCTAAGCTCTGTCCTACGTGAAGTCGGTGTTATTCCTTTGCCAATCAACCAGCCTGAGACCTCTGGCCAGAAACACGGAGACAAAAATCACGCATGCACATGAATCAGTAAAAGGGAAAGGACTCAGGCTGTAACCTCTCATTCTGAAGGATATGAATAGCCTGCGCCTCCAGCCGCAGCTCGGTTAGCCCAAGTCTGGGACTTATTATAGTGCTGTGTTTATGCATGTGTCTCTGCATGTATTTGTTCAAGGGCAATCCCATGTCACCCCCGTGCATGAGCGTATTTGCGTGCATATGTTAATGCTTAAGCGAGCTAATGTCTGTTCGAGTTCCCTCCGAATTGTTTATCACACATGCCAGTTTCAATAAGTTTGCATTTTTCTTGCCGGCTATGAGCAAAGTTTGTTCCCCGTTTTGTTCCAGCTTAAGGTACATTAGGAAAGTTCTGGAAAACAGGATTACTTCCCCTGTTCTTCTCTTTCTGGTAGGTTTCAGAGCACTTTTAAGTCGTTCGCGAATAAAGTTTCTCACCTCCAGCCGAATAAGCTATTTTCATTTCCCTGCAGATTTTAGCCTCAGCCTGACAGGTTTACTCGATTCCAAGAATTAAAATTTACTTAGAAAAAAACCAAACACTTTGTACGAGTTTAGAGGCAAAACTAATACCTAGTGGTTTGTGAGCCAGGCAGAACTCCCACCCTGACCCAGATTCCTTGTTTTTAGGTTCCCTCCCTTCCATGTTGTCTGGCCTGCCTGCCTGCTTCAATTGACAGCAGAACTGCCCCGGTTGCTCATTCAGAGCCTCTGCCGGTGCATCCCGTAGCATACAAATGAACTGCGCTGAATGGAAACAAACACTGGATATAAACACTTTCGCTATGGAAGACAGAGGCTGTAGTGTGGCCCGTGTGTGCAGATGCATGGTTCGCCCACTCTGCTCTGCATACAAGGTAGTTAGGGGGGTAACGGTACAAAACCATGGTTTTAAAGTCACGGTTCGGTACCTTTTCGATACACTTTAATTAAGAAAGATAAATACAAATGTCCATGTGACTTAAAAAAAAAAAAACTTTAATCAGCATTAAACTGGGAAATTTTTTTCCTGAATTCTTTCCTTTCGGTTCCTAAAATCAATGTAATTTTATTATGTCCTATAACTTAAAAACGTTGAAAGTATAGAACTGACTGAAGATTTGATTTTTTAAAATAAGTAAAATAGTACAAGCAAACATAGCCAAAGTAGAAAACAATATAACAACCTGAAAACAGTCAGTGTAAATGTTTAAATAATATTTTGCCCTTATTTGAGAATAAAACATGCTTAGATCACTTCGGAGATGTTTTGAGATTTCGACAGCCTAGTTTCCCTGCTGTACTTGAATGCAGCATGGGCAGTACGGTTAGTATGTGTTTCTGATGAATTTGTGTAATATAAGACTGTGTGTGTGAATGATTTGTGCTGAGTCAACGCACACTGGTAGAAGAGTGACCATGAAGGTGAAATGGCAGGGGACAGGAGATGCCATTGTGTCTGAGCATTATGCGAGAGAGCCCCCCCCCCCCATTATAAGAGCTGGCAGTTGACAAGCCTCGGGACGGCACTGCACATGGGCACGGCCGGGCAGTGCACACTATCTGTGCACGTGAACTCGTCTGGAATGCGAAGATGAAAGAAGTGTCTGCTGGTGGGACTTGGAGAAAGGGGATTGGGGGGCTTTATATACAGTGGCTTGCAAAAGTATTCGGGCCCCTTGAACTTTTCCACATTTTGTCTCATTACAGCCACAGACATTAATCAATTTTATTGGAATTCCACGTGAAAGACCAATACAAAGTGGTGTACACGTGAGAAGTGGAACGAAAATTATACATGATTCCAAAAATTTTTTACAAATAAATAACTGAAAAGTGGGGTGTGCGTAATTATTCAGCCCCCTTTGGTCTGAGTGCAGTTAGTTGCCCATAGACATTGCCTGATGAGTGCTAATGACTAAATAGAGGCACCTGTGTGTAATCTAATGTCAGTACAAATACAGCTGCCCTGTGACGGCCTAAGAGGTTGTCTAAGAGAATGTTGGGAGCAACAACACCATGAAGTCCAAAGAACACACCAGACAGGTCAGGGATAAAGTTATTGAGAAATTTAAAGCAGGCTTAGGCTACAAAAAGATTTCCCAAGCCTTGAACATCCCACGGAGCACTGTTCAAGCGATCATTCAGAAATGGAAGGAGTATGGCACAACTGTAAACCTACCAAGACAAGGCCGTCCACCTAAACTCACAGGCCGAACAAGGAGAGCGCTGATCAGAAATGCAGCCAAGAGGCCCATGGTGACTCTGGACGAGCTGCAGAGATCTACAGCTCAGGTGGGGGAATCTGTCCATAGGACAACTATTAGTCGTGCACTGCACAAAGTTGGCCTTTATGGAAGAGTAGCAAGAAGAAAGCCATTGTTAAAGGAAAACCATAAGAAGTCCCGTTTGCAGTTTGCCACAAGCCATGTGGGGGACACAGCAAACATGTGGAAGAAGGTGCTCTGGTCAGATGAGACCAAAATGGAACTTTTTGGCCTAAATGCAAAACGCTATGTGTGGTGGAAAACTAACACTGCACATCACTCTGAACACACCATCCCCACTGTCAAATATGGTGGTGGCAGCATCATGCTCTGGGGGTGCTTCTCTTCAGCAGGGACAGGGAAGCTGGTCAGAGTTGATGGGAAGATGGATGGAGCCAAATACAGGGCAATCTTGGAAGAAAACCTCTCGGAGTCTGCAAAAGACTTGAGACTGGGGCGGAGGTTCACCTTCCAGCAGGACAACGACCCTAAACATAAAGCCAGGGCAACAATGGAATGGTTTAAAACAAAACATATCCATGTGTTAGAATGGCCCAGTCAAAGTCCAGATCTAAATCCAATTGAGAATCTGTGGCAAGATCTGAAAACTGCTGTTCACAAACGCTGTCCATCTAATCTGACTGAGCTGGAGCTGTTTTGCAAAGAAGAATGGGCAAGAATTTCAGTCTCTAGATGTGCAAAGCTGGTAGAGACATACCCTAAAAGACTGGCAGCTGGAATTGCAGCAAAAGGTGGTTATAGAAAGTATTGACTCAGGGGGCTGAATAATTACACACACCCCACTTTTCAGTTATTTATTTGTAAAAAATGTTTGAAATCATGTTTGATTTTCGTTCCACTTCTCACGTGTACACCACTTTGTATTGGTCTTTCACGTGGAATTCCAATAAAATTGATTCATGTTTGTGGCTGTAATGTGACAAAATGTGGAAAAGTTCAAGGGGGCCGAAAACTTTTGCAAGCCACTGTAGGTCAAGAGGGATGAGGAGGAGGATTTCACAAAATCTGATTCTACAGCTTTGCAGTCACCTTCTCTGAGTCTTTTTTTAAGTTATGTGATTTTAAATGCCTTATCACTGTGAATGAATGACTGTTGTGTTATATTTCAGGCAACGGAGTCCTTTCTGTTGAACGAAGAACCCTCCAGAGCTCCTGGGATGCCTGAGTGCTACGTAGTGTCAGATTCATACAGGGTATGCCTTTATTATTATTATTATTATTATTATTACTATTGCTGTTATTGTTGTTATTATTTGTGGTATTATTACCATAATCACTTTTGCATTTATGTGTGTGTGGACGTTTGTTTTGGTAATGATTAGGGGTGTAACAAGAATTTTATGATCTCATGGCACGAGATCTCTCGGAATTATAACTCTTTTCAAAAGGAGGTCTGTCTCGCAGTCGCAATTTGTTTTTTTTCCTTAGAAAGGTGGAGTGCGTAAGTCCAACATGTCCGTAGGTGGCTGGCAGTGACGTCATCGTTTCCAAAAGTCTCCGGCTTGCGTTTACATGACAACGAATCACCTAGCGTTTTCGGTACTCTCCACTCTGGAAGCCGTTTTCAAAAAGCTGCGCCCCCCCCCCGTTTTACCGTTGCCGTGTAAACGAGAAGCCGAATCGGAGAGAAAAACCTCGGTTTTGCTGAAAAACGTTGGCGTGTAAACAGCCCCTCACCCTGTCATAAGAGAAAGAAGATGGGAGTTGAAAAAAAATGTTATTTAGTCTTATGTTCATCAAGTTATTCATTCATTTATAAATGCCATAGTTATAACTGAATATTTAATTAGCAAGCTAAAGATTTAGTTAGGAGGCTAAACATTTAGTTTGCAAATTAAATATTTAGTTTGGAGTTTCGAACTAAATATTTTATATATATATATATATATATATATATATATAGTTTTAAGCTAAATGTTTAGGTTGAAGCTAAATGTTTAGCTAGCCAGATAAGTTTGCTAGCTAAATATTAAATTTTGAACAAAATATTTAATTCAGAGCTAAATATTTAGCAAATATGCAAATTCACTGCCCGAAAAGAGGAACTGGACTATCAAAATTAAAGTTCTTGTGTACCTCGATATAAACTGCTGGTGCAGTCACTGCTGTAAATTCATCGGTAAATGTTAAAACGGGTCATCAAACCTACGTTTTAAGCTGAAATGTTGGACATGTCGTGAGGAAAATGAACAGTCATAAAGATGTGACATGAGCAACAACCAGCAGGGTATATAGAGGTTTGCAGGCCCAGCTTTTATTTTGGTAGTCCACTGCCGCTTATCGGAATGTTCTGGAAGTGAAAAGAGTGTCAGATATGCTGATGAGTCTGAAGCTTGAAATTGAAGGAATATTGATCAATGTTATAAGTGGTCCTGTCCCATAGGATGTGAGTTAGAAGAGAAGCAGAAATTCTGGAATGAACTAGAGGATTTGATGCAGTGTATCCCCAGAGTTGAGAGGGTGGTGATTGTTCAGCCTTAACGGACATGTTGGTGAAGGGAACAGAGGTGATGAGGAAGTGATGGGCAGGTTTTGTATGCAGGATAGGAACAAAGAAGGACAGATGGTGGTAGACTTTGCAAAAAGGATGGAAATGGCTGTTGTAAATACTTTCTTCCAGAAGAGACAGGAACATAGGGTGACTTATAAGAGTGGAGCTAAGAACACTCAGGAGGAGTACATCTTATGTAGACGTTGTGATCTGAAGGAGAATAGTGGTCTGTAGGATGAAACTAATGGTGAGAAAGGTGAAGAGAACAAAGGCAGAACAGAGTAGCAGGTGGTGGAAACTGAAAAAACTGAAACTGAAAAAAAAGACAAGTGTTGTGAGCTCTTCAGTAAGAAGTTGAGACAGGCTCTTGGTTGCCAGAAGGTGCTCCCAGATGACAAGACAGCAATAGCTAATGTGATTAGGGAGACATGTAGGAAGGTACTTGGTGTGTCATCTGGAAGGAGTAAAGTAGATAAGGAGACTTGGTGGTGGAACGATAAAGTTAAAGATAAAGCATTGACAGAGCAAGAAGTTAGCTAAGAAGAAGTGGGACACGAAGAGGACTGATGCGAATAGATAGGAGTAGGGGGAGGTGCAGCGTATGGTGAAGGTAGAGGTGGCAAAGGCCAAACAAAGGGCAAATGATGACCTGTATGCTAGATTGGACAGTAAGGAGGGAGAGAATGATTTCTACAGGTTGGCGAGGCAGAGAGATAGAGATGGAAAGGATTTGAAACAGGTCAGGGTGATTAAGGACAGGGATGGAAATGTACTGACAGGTGCCAAGTGTGTGATGGGAAGATGGTAAGAGCTGACGAATGAGAAAAATTAGAGAGAATATAGAGTAGAAGAGGTGACTGTTGTGGATCAGGAAGTAGCTGAGATTAGTAAAGATGAAGTGAGGAAAGCTTTGAAGAGGATGAAGAGGGTAAAGGCAGTTGGTCCTGATGACATATCTGTGGGGAGGTATGGAAGTGCCTACGAGAGGTGGCAGTAGAGTTTATTACTAGCTTCTTCAACAAGATCTTGAAGAGTGAGAAATGCCTGAGGAATGGAGGAAAGTGTTCAGGTGCCGATTTTTAAGAACAAAGGAGTTTTAATGAGTTGTGATGACTACAGAGGAATAAAGACAATGGCGTTGTGGGAATAAGTGGTGGAAGCTAGGCTTTGGTCAGAAGTGAGCATCTGTGAGCAGCAGTACGGTTTAATGCCAAGAAAGAGTACTACAGATGTAATTTTTGCTGTAAGGACGCTGATGGAGAAGTATATGAGGTCAGAGGGAGCTGCATTGTGTCTTTGTAGATTTAGAGAAAGCGTATGTCAGGGTGCAGAGAGAAGAGCTGTGGTTATTGCATGAGGCGGTCTGGAGTGGCAGAGAATATGTTCGAGTGGTGCAGGACATGTATTCAAAATTCAATTCAATTCAAAATTACTTTATTAATCCCAAAGGGAAATTAAATGTTGTTGTAACTCATTTTGCAAGTTCCTTCAAAGATTTGTTATAGATGCTGATGGCTGTGGGTAGGGATGATCTCCTGTAGCGCTCTGCAGATCTGAAGAAGCCTCTGACTGAAGACGCTCTGTAGTTGTATGACAGTCTGATGTAGAGGACGCTCTGGATCTATGGCGTCTTCTTTTCAACTCATCAGGGTTTTGTGGCTGTAGTTGAGGTATTATTTGAGCTTTTGTGATGTTAATCAGCTGCTGCCAGTTGTAAACCACCTTGTTGCCATGGTTATGCATCATAACAAATGTCCAAAAATAAAAAGCCTCAGCAAAAATCCTTCCAGCTGCACAGCATCCAAAACCAGAGAGAACAGTTGTCCACAAAAACAATGTTTCTACCAGAAATGGAAGAATTAAAGTTTTAAAAAAGAAAAAAATATGAACCAAAGTAACAGAGCTACTCCAACATGCTGCCACCTTGAGCGGCGCAATTCCGGAATGAGAGCTGTGAGACAGCAGTGAGGTGAGCTGTAGGAGTGACAGAGGTGCTCAAGGTGGAGATGGGAGTGCATCTAGGACTGGCTATAAGCCCCTTCTTGTTTGCTTTGGTGATGGACAGACTGACAGATGAGGTTAGACAGGAGTCTCCATGGACTATGATGTTTGTAGATTACATTGTGATCTGCGGTCAGAGCAGGGTGCAGGTAGAGGAAAAGCTAGAGAAGTGGAGGTACATAAGAGAGGAATGATCAGTCACAGCAAAACAGGATACGTGTGTAAATGACAGAGACACAAATGGAACGGTGACATTACAGGGAGTGGAAGTAAAGAAGGTAGAGGACTTTAAGTACTTACTATAAACGGTCCAGAACAACGGAGAGTGTGGAAAAGAGGTGAAGAAGCGTTTGCAAGCTGGTTGGAATGGGTGGAGAAAAGTGTCAGGTGTGATAAAAGGGTTTCAGCAAGAATATAAGGTGAGACAATAGTGAGACCAGTGATGTTGTATGGTTTAGAGACAGTACTAATGAGGAAAAGACAGGAACCAGAACTGGACGTTGCAGAGCTCAAGATGTTGAGATTCTCTTTGGGAATGATGAGGACGGATAGGATCAGGAATGAGTAGCTCTGAGTAACAACTCATGTTAGATGTTTTGGAGATAAAGTCAGAGAGGGCAGACTGCAATGGTTTGGACATGTTCAGAGGAGAGACGACGTTTATATCTACTATGGTAGAAGGATGCTGAGGCTGTAGCCACCAGGCAGGAGGCAGAGAGGAAGACCAAAACGATTTATGGATGTGGTGAAAGAGGACATGACGCTAGTTGGTGTGAGGGCAGAGGATGCACAGGATAGGACTAAAGCCGCGTTCACACCGGTCAGCGCGTCCAGGCGTCAAATCGCTCAAACGGACGAAAGTCGACGCTTTAAAATTAAAACCCAGCTGCTTGCACACTTGTGGTCTGCGTCGGCGCGTCGGGGCATCAGCGCGTCACATCATTACGTCAGCGTGCGGGCGTGGATTTGTCTGTTGCTAGTTGTTTACAACATGGCGGATCTTGTCGGATCAGCAGCGCGTCTTCAACTACCGGCTCTCCCGGGCCCGGCTGGTGGTGGAAGATGCATTCGGGATCTGGTCCGCACAGTGGAGAATGTTTCACTGCAGACTGGAAGTCAACCCCGAAGTTGTGGAGAAGTGTGCGTTAGCTAGCGTAGCGTTAGCTAACATAACAAGAAAGTTAAAAGAAAAAATATTTTTTTCTATGTTTAACTGCTTACCTGGCACTCCAATATCCTCCGATATCTTCCTCCAAATCAGATCCGATCTCTTCCTGTCTTTGTAAAAAGACGAAGACGGGTCATACAGTTCACGGACATTACATACAGCGACGATCAGTTTGTCCTCCATCTTGAATAAAAAATTTGCCGATTCCCCCATGGAAGGAGTTACTACGTCAGTACAACGAGTCGCTCTGATTGGTTGACGCCGCGCGTCTGCTGCCCGAAAGTTCAATTTTCCCAACTTGAGCAGCAGACGCCCCGACAGTCCGTCGCCAACGCGCGCGACTTGCTGCTTGGGAGTTTGACGCCCACTAGATGCGTAGATACCATAGACTTGCATGTAATCTAGCTGCCCTGCTGCCTGGACGCGCTGACCGGTGTGAACGCGGCTTAAATGGAGACAAATGATTCGCTGTGGCGACCCCTGAAGGGAAAAGCTGGAAGAGAAGACTTCCGCTTATCGGCAAGTACATTTGCATATTAGCTAAACATTTAGCTTCAAACTGTTAATTTAGCTTGCTAGCAACATTTTAGTTCCAAGCTAAATCTTTAGTTTTGGAACTAAATGTTTAATTTGTAGCTAAATATTTAATTTGTAAATTATATTATTATATTATATTAATATTTAGCTTGCTAACTTACACATTTAGTTTGAAACTGTGAAATGTATAAATAAATTAATTAATAACACAGACGCAAATATAACTTTGAAAAATGAACCCCCATTTTTTTCCTTATGATTAACTGACTTATTGGCTTAATAACCCAAATTATAGCTCTTAATTTTTGATTGTGTAACTTGTTCCCACACGTCTACCCACATTGACAAGGGTGTTTTAAAAAACGGGTCTTCTCTGCTTTGTTGCAACTACAGTCTACAGGAAAACGTAGGGTTGTGAAACGTGAGAAAAACGACTATTTTTAACAACTTTCACTGTCACTATTAGCGCTCAAAATCACAACAATAATGGAGTCCTCTCTGTATTTTAATTTTTTAATCGTTTTATCCTTTTTTTTATGAGAGCTTTTTATTAAACTTCAAATGTGAGCTGAAAAAATGAAGGCCTTAGAGAAGAGGCGAAACAGCGTCAGAAAAAAAGCACAAACAACTGCAGTTTCGTGAAAATCTTGAGCCTACCACAGCTTGCTGTGCTCATGATCTTCTTCTTTTGAATTTTGATGAAGTTAATAATGGTGTTATTGCCACCTGCTGTTTCAGTATATGTGGTGTGTGTGTGTATATATATATATATATATATATATATATATATATATATATATATATATATATATATATATATATATATATATATATATACACACCACATCTGGAATAATCTGGACTGCACTTGATTATCTTCAGTATAAAATTTGAGATCAATAAAATCAAGCCCAATCCAACCTGAACTGGATAACTCCACACTGAACAGAAGTTCTTTAAAATGTCGTTTGAGAGGAAACCTTATTTTTAAAGCCACATGATATGGAAGTGATAAACCTCGACTAAAATATTCTACACTGAATACCAATGGAAAAAGCTAAAAGACTGGGATTCTTCCTTTTCCCCCAACAATTTTGATAAAAATCGCTGTTACTAGTGAACCAGATATTGTCTGATTGTATTGCATTGTACTGTATTGTCTGATCTCGTGAGCTGGATGTTTCGTTACACCTCTAGTATTAAATGTGTTCAAGTCATTACTCTGAACTCTCTCTGTCTGTTTTCAAGCTCTTCATAATTGCGCCACAATCATAATGTCATTCACAGCTCGCTCCACTCATCTGCAAACCATTACCATTATTATTTCCACACACACGCGTGTAAGAGAGGGAGAGAGAGAGAGAGAGAAAAAAAGAAATAGGGGCCTTTGCAATTTTGCCCAGGCTTCCATGCCCCTATGGGAGCAACATTTACAATGGTAATGTGCATGGTGCCATGTTATGTGAAAGGAATTAAAAAGTTTAACACAGCAAGTAGTTTCTGTAAAAAAAGGGAAAAAAAGTTTTTCTGGTGGACTCGTGATCTGAGACACATTTTCTTTGGCTGTGCTCGCTTTGTTTTCCTGAGTTAAGACCAAAGCCAAGTCTCACAGAGGATTTGGGTTGCTGCGCACAGAAGTGCACCGTTTTAGCTATAATAGAGAGGTTTCAAGACGGGCATGAAGCGTTTGTCTAGGGTTTAGGGTAAGCAGCAACATCAAGATCGTCCCCAGGACGCTTTCCACCTCCAACATCTTACCAGGAGATGTCCCTGTCCAAGCATAGGATGGTTTCCATGCAGCACTATTCCCTCTGTTGGGTTTTTTTGTTTTGTGCCAAACTTTGAAGTTTAGTCATTTCTTTTACTAAAAGTGTAGCTGAGTAGAGATCTGAAGATATATTAGTAACGTTGTACTCGTAAAGGGATAGTTCAGGATTTCTGAAGTGAGGTTCTATTCAAAACATTTGTAATTTATTACTTTTCCTGTTGTAAATCAATCTCTTGTCTTCTTTATTTAGTATAGATCCAGCTAGTCCAATCAAGGCAAGAAAACAAAGTGGAATCCCACAGTCTTAAAATAATTCCCAGCCACTGAAACATCATCGTGACTTATGCAAGCTCTGTTTCATGAATCAATGAAACAGTCGTCCCGTTTTCATTGGATGAATATTTGCTGAGAAGCTAATGATTGTTCACATAATGGAGGTCGGTGCTGGTGCACCACCAATGAGTGTCCTGTGTGAAACGCGTACTGAGTACGGAACATGTAAAGCTTTTACGCTTTTTAAAATATATAACAACTACAAATATGCACATTTCTGTTTTATTCCGTCTTTTGTGTTGCTATTTGGGTCTCTGCTGCCTCTATAAACACTCCAAAAATGATTAAAGACCATCCATCCTGTTTTTGCTGTCTTGTGCTTCTAAAAGCCGTTTGAAAAAGAGCCTTGTTGTGACGTCACAATAAGCACGATTTGCATGGAACCGCCCCTCACCTATGAAACCCCGCCCACCAATTCCAATTCCATGCCGTTCTCATGTGTGGTATACCTCCAGCCTACTAACAAGATGAGTGGGCGTGGCCTGCAACCCCTAATTTGCATAAAAGTGACAGAGCCCAAAACAGCTCCTTCTGAAAGGGGCTGAAGTTGTCCAGAATTGAGCTTGATGTGAGTGATTTTGTGCAAAGAACTTCATTAACATATTTTGTACAGACCAGAGACCTTTTACGTTTAAAAAGAGGCATAACATACCCCCTTTAAAGACCAACTCACCGCCAAATCAACTTTGTTTTGCTGATAAACTGTCTAAATGAGTGTCTAATAGTGCTGCCTACATGTCTGGTCATTATTTTTGGTATTTTAGTAAAAATATTAATTTTCAAAAACCGTCAGTGGAGGGCCCTCTTCATTTTAAAGCTTTACACTGTACTTGAATTTGAATTGGGCATGGCTACTGGCTCAACCATACTGGCTGGCTGGCGTCAGCCATCCTGCCGCTGTGGAGTATAAAACAAGCCCAGTCTCAGCCACGCCTCCGTAGCATGTTGGAGCAGGAAATGTTGACGCCGCCCAGCCCTCTCCCCCAGCTCGTCCGTCGGTCTTCCAGGGAACGCCTTCTTTTTTCAAACCTTGAATTGTAGGTGGAGTAAGACTCTGGTAGGGGGGTGAGTTGCTCTTTAAGTAGCAGGCTGATGAAAATGGAAGGCACGAACAATCTCTAAAAAACAAATGCCGTTGCTTTTTACAGTGCTAGCAATTAGCTGATGTTAGTGTCTGCTTCGTAGCTGTGAGTGGCAAACCTTTAGCCACTAATGATGCTAAAGATAGTATCTACTTCATTGTTTCTTAGCAGCTCTAAACTCAAAGGCTATTTTAGCTTTTTAAAGTTTGGACTGCATTTATTCACCTTCAGTTCAAAAGATTCTCCTTTACTTTGTTAAAACATGGGATTTTAAAGGCTTTGGTTGTATGCATAACCAAATTCTAAACTTCTCAGCAGAAGGGATTTCCCCCTTCGGGTGAGAACCACCACTTTAAGCGAAGTCATGCGTGTGTGCTGCATGTAAACAATGGGCTGCCGTAGCTCACATCTGCTCAGCCGAACAAGCCAACCGCACTTTTGCTTATCTCCCACTTTCTGTTGTTATCCTGTCTCCTTCTACACCCAACACACAGGTGTGGTGTCAGTGGCGTGATACTGTGTGTGTGGATGAGTAGTTTATGCAAATGTTAGGTCGGCTACCTCGAATAACCTGTTTTGCACCCCAAAGCTCCTTGTTTTTTATTCCAGTGCCTTTCAAACTGAACTTTAAAAAACATTTTTTTACATTTTGTCACACTGGAATCACACAACTTTTGATTTGATGTGATAGACCATGAAAAAGGACTTAGATTAGATAAAAAATCTGAAAAGCGTGTGTATTTTGTTTTGTAATTGACCCCCTTTACTTCGATACCTCGAAATAAAATCCCACGCAATTTGTTGACTTCTGAATCTTTCATCTTCCCATTAACTCAGACTAGCTTCCCTGCCCCTACTGAGGAAAACCAACCACACACCATCAATGCTACCACCAGTACTTGTACCCAAATCATCATCTCCTGAGTCCAAGTCACATTTTTAGTCTTTGTGTCCAAGTCACACATAGAATTAGACCAATC
This sequence comes from Valencia hispanica, assembly GCA_963556495.2. Taxonomy (NCBI): domain Eukaryota; kingdom Metazoa; phylum Chordata; class Actinopteri; order Cyprinodontiformes; family Valenciidae; genus Valencia; species Valencia hispanica. The sequence goes on from OY747718.1 coordinate 10,339,164, forward strand.
TAACATTAGCATCCCTAAATGCTCATTTCAACAAAGGCAATTTTGCATGTCGGAGTCCGATTCCCAGCGTTGCAAGTCCTAGTACAAGTCACACTTGAGACCTCAATGTTTGAGTCCAAGTACAAGTCACATAGGATTACTCCAAGTTGAGTCCAAGTCAAGTCACTAGGTTCTACAGGCCAAGTCCAAGTCCCAAAAAGAATCTTCCAGTCCAAGTAATTATCACCTGAGAGCAAGTCAAAAATAAGAGATCAGAGCGTAGATTTTAATGGTGCGTTCCATTTACCTTGCAAGTCAGAACTCGGAGCTGTGTTTGACGTCCCAGTTGACGCAGTCGGATAAGTCGGGATTCCAATATAGCGACGCTCAGGTGCGATTGTTGGTTGCACCTCATACGTTTGAAGCGTCAACAGCGTCAGGTTTACATGTAAAGTCAATGCAGAAGCGCGCTGACGTGCGTCAGGGTTTCTGCGTCGCGAAAACGCGTTTTTGCCTAATTTTTTGCCTCAAATTCACGCAAATGAAGCGTTTCACTTGCATTGGAAGATACGCGCATAATTTTATGTGGTGCATTTTGTGCATTCGTGCGTGACGCCCGTTTTGGCGTCTGCCGCTGAAGTTGAAAAATCTAAACTTCGCCGTCAATTCGCGCCGCGTCAACCAATCAGGAACCTGGTGACGTGGTGTCACGTGATGCTGTGACCCAGTTCACAGGGTCCGGCAAAGTTTTTCTTTCAACACGGAGGAAAGATTAATCAACGCTGTGGCTAATCACTCGGAGCTGTACGACACCAGCCGCTTTATCTACAGAGACAGAAATAAAAAAGACCTCGCTTGGAGGAATATTAGGGAGGAGATATGGCAACCTGGTAAGTTCATTTCCCTTCTGAAAGTTTTCACAATAGTGACCCTGCGAACCTGCGCAGGGTACTCTCCATAGTAAATAGAGAATGGAGACTCTCTCTTCCAACGCTAGATCGACAGCTGCCATCTTGCAAAAGCACCATCTGGCACTAGCTCCTCCCACAAATTGCGTGTTTCTGGCTTGACGCGCATCAAAATATTCCGTCCAGCTGCGAATGTTCAAGCGTCAAACTTTGGTATGCGGCGCGTTTTTGATGCTTTGGTGTGAACGCGCCGTTATAGACATCGTTTTAGGCTGTAGTTTTCATATGCAGAAACCACTTTTATTTTGTTAAGTTTAGAGTTGCAGGCTCTCTATGTAACACTGATTTTAGACGCACTCTTACAAGTGTGTCTTGTAAAATAAACATGTCTCCACCACAACTTACTGCTGTTGACACAATGAGCGGCCATATTGAAAGTCAGAGTCGGAGCAAGAAAAAAGTTTCAGACTTTCCGAGTGAGAAGTCTGACTTCCAGTTAATTTTTCCCCACTCTGAGATCGGAATTTCTGAGTTCTGACTACAATAAGAGTAGAATTATGGCAGCCATACATGGTTTACTTTATTTAAATAAATTAAAAAACTGTACTCGATGCCCCCGCGCTATCACCAAGCTAACACAGTAGCATGTGCAAAATAATTAAACATGCCTAAAATAAAAGTCAAAACAATAAATAATTGACATGTCAACCGTACACGTACAAGTTTTTATTAAATTTGACCTAATATAATAATAGGCTAACATTAACATCGGCTACATGCTAATTCCAACAGTAGCAATTTCACATGTTGGAGTCCAAGTCCTAATGTTGCAAGAGTGAGTCCAAGTGCAAGTCATCAGTGTACTGTTCGAGTCAAATAACAAGTCCCTTAAACGTGATTTAAGTCGGGACTTGAGTCTTAGTCCAACACTCGAGTACTCCATGCCTTGCTGCCACTGCCATGCTTCACCATGGGGATTGGTCTGTGCAGATTTAGCTATATTTATACTGGGATTAAATTACACACAGGTCGAGTCTATTTGTTAATGAGATGATTGAAGGCAGTAGTTATTTCTTTTTAATAAAATGGGCAAAAAAAAAATGTCCCCTACATTTTTCCGATTTTCATTTCAAAATAAAAACATTCATGTATATTAAGGTGTGTGAAAGCTTTTGGAAGGCGGTGTACAACGAGGACTCCTCTCATATCTTTTTATTTTTCAAAAAAAAGCTTCTCCTACAGCAGCAGCAGCCGCAGCACCAAGCTGGTGGGTGAAGCTGTTACTGAGCTGGCTGCTCTGGAGCGGTGGTAAATATGTATATCCGAAAGCGTGTGAAAAAGCAGAGCCACAGCAGACCCACCGACCAAAGCATATGGCTCTACCATGTGTTATTTAATGAGAGATTTACTCACACAGACCGCTAAATGTGTGGCTCGTTTAAGGAGCCGCGGCAGAGGGGTGTTGTTGCTCGCGTTGCACTGCGCGTCGAAGACCAGCGGCCGTAACCTTTTGCCCTCTGCGCTTCGGATGACAGCTGTGGAAGTTCACTGGAGAACAGGGAAAAACCGCTGAAAAGTAGCCGGGAAAGAGCTTAGGAATTCAGTGCACCTGCATGACAGGACAGCAAACAAAACAAAAAAAGCATGTTACTGGGTGTGTCCGTGCATGTGCTTTTCACATTAGCAACATATCTTTTTCACAGGGAGGAATGGCGGCGTTCTAACCTTACCGGTGAGGACAGGAGGCTAGGGTTTTTGTGACGGTCCTGCCTCGCCACCCCCCCTCTCACCCTCCCTGTTTCTGGCTCCAGCTTCTGGCCTTCGTGCGGTAATTGGCCACACAGAGCCCACATCTCTTTGTTTCGCCTGCAGAGAGACGTGTGGTTGAAATGCACAAGCGGTAGGGACTCCGATGTCAGACCCCAAAAATGTCAGCTCCATTTATTTTATTTAAAATGTTCTGTTCCTACCATAATTCTCAAATGCACCACAATGAAAACAAATTCCGATTTTTTTTTATTGTTTTATTTGATTTTATAACCTTCGTTACAAATATCTGTGTGTTTGTCCCCTCACACATCCAAGCGTACAGTATTCTGACTGTGATTATATGTCTGTCCTCGCTGTGAGCTCGTCGTCGTCGTCTTCTTCTTCTTCATCTTCAGGAAATACTGCATTCACTGTTTGGCTTGGACTTGCCTTACTGGTTTCTGGGCACCTCCAGACTGGGTCAAACAGGGTTCAGCAAACAAAAATAAAGCTTAACCCTGCAGCCGTGATGAGGAGACGCATTGATTCAGATGCCTGCTAAATGAATTCTAGCACCTGATCCAATGTAAACTCTAGGCTTGAAGAGGAGTCCTCACATCTGAAGCGGAATATTTTCGAGGCTGAACGCTCGAAAATGGCCGTGACCAAAACAGGCGCCAACAAAGTCATTTGTGTCGGTCTAATTAGAAGCCCCGGCACGTGCGGGGAGGTTTGCACCAGTCTCACCAGTGTTCTTGGGGAGGAAAACGCTTTAACACATTGAAAAACAGGTTGAAAAATGTGACCAGAGATGCATCAATCTGGCTTTTTTTTTCCCCGGACCAATACCAATTTCTTGTTTTCTATTTGACTTTCTGACTCCAGTTTCCTTTTATTTCATTCCAAGGACTATAACACAAGAAAGAGAAAAAATATATGCTGATGGCTCTTGGAGAGAAGCTGTATTTTTGAATTCAACAGCAAATGAAGGAATTACATTATCCCATATTTATGCTACAACACATGTCCCTATATACAAAAAAGCCCCCCCCCTCCCCAATTTCTAAGTGTTTGATCACCAAGTCAGGGGAAAATCGGCCTGTTCCAATCTTAGTCTGACTGATCGGTGCATCCCTTGGTCTGGGCGTTTTGCGATCGGCAGACCATCTGACATCTTTTAGATGTGGCGGGCCCATAAACTATTAAGTCTGCAGATGCAAACAAGCTGCTCTTATTTCAGTGCCAACGTCAGCTGAAGTTAAATGGAGAGGCTGACATATTTATTACGTGTTTGAGTGTTGTTCTCGTGAGTTAACGGGGACATGTCATGCAAATGTCACTTTTTTTTTCTTCATCATTTTGTTTTGCTATGTGGGTCTCTGCTACCTCCATAAACACTCCAAACATGAATAAAAACCAATCGATCTATCAATCCATCCATTTTATTTTTTATTTTTTTGTGTGCAAATTTTTGCTGTCAGAATTCTTGTTCTTCTACAAGCCGTTTGAAAAAGAGCCTCATTGTGACCCACAATAGGCAGAATTAGCATACAACGGCCCCTCACCTGACAGACCTCGCCCACTGATTCCAATTCCAAAGCCATTCTCATGTGTGGCAAACCTGCAGCCAAGTGACAAGATGGGTGGGCGTGGTCTGCAACCCCTCATTTGCATAAAAGTGACAGACTCCTCTAAACGGCTCATTCTGAAAGGGACTGAAATTGTCAAGGATTGAGCTGGTGAGATCGCTTTATGATTTATATATATATATATATATTTTTTTTTTTAAAATAGATAATATACCTGTTATAACTCGTTTAAAAGGAGGCATAATATGTCCCCTTGAAAGCTTGTATCAACGTTATTGCACTAACCATATTGTTACATACAATTCAGGTCTGACACAATCTGGCAGATTAAACCAATTTTTTTTTCACATTCTACTTGTATTCTACTGCAGTGTTTCCCAGGCACCCTGCATGTTTTAGATGTGCTTCTCTGCTTTAACACAGCTGATTCAGATGATTGCAAGTGAAGCCCTGTTTTCGTTTGAAACACGGCGTGCCGAAGCAGGGAAACATCTAAAACATGCAGGGCGAGTGTGCCTTGAGGACCGAGGTTTGAAACAACAACAACAACAACGATTTGTTTTGGAGCAATGTAGTTATCTGAGTCTGTTAAAAAAAAAAAAAAAAAAAAAACCTGCCAGCAGAGGAGTTTATAGTCAGTTGGTTTCAGAACCCAAATGAATTGTACAACAAATGTTTAGATACGGAAGCAGAGTTGGTCTGAGAATTTTTTGAATTTTTATTACTACTTATCCTTATAGTTCATGACAACATTTAACTAAAACTAAAGATAGGCTTCATACGCAATGGTGTAATTAAATGACGAATTGGCTTGTTTTCATGCAAAAAGGGATGAAATTGAATAGGGGTAGAAAAAAACTGACAGCTGTCAACCCCACCCACCCCGACTCAGTGAAAGGTCAGAAACTTTCTAAGGGAAGTGAGGGAACTGTTAGTTATAAAAACGTCACAAGAACCTCACTTTGCAAAAAAATAAAATATATATAACAAACAAATTGAACTATCCCTTTAACAGGAAGTGGGGGTCGGGGGACCAGATCTAATTCTGCCGAAGGCTCTGTACAACCTTGATTCGGCTCTGTTCCCACCTCAAATAGTAACTAAAGACGAGCCGAGCCACGCATTTACCCCCCTGCTCACAAGTGTGCGTGAAGGCAGCACAGATCGCATCGGGTCAGTGAACGCAACTCTAGGAGACGCGCGTCAAGCGCGGTTCTGCCGCGACCGCAGATTAATAACGACAGCCAAAAATGATTAGAATAATAAAAACGCTGGGTTTATTTTTACACTTATGTCCTATAAATATTCCTCCGCTTGCCAAATCCGTGAGCGTGCGTTTGGTTAACAACCGAATCATTTCCCAGGATTATTCAAAGCAGAGCGGTTAAAGTCCTGTTAAAAGGAGAGGAGAGCAGAGGGGAGGGAGACAAAGTTTTTTTTTTTTTTTTTTTCCTGAAAAGTTTGTGCAAGCTTTCACTTTCTAGGCGGGGTTACTGTAAAGCTGCAGCAGGCAGCAGCAGCATGGAGTGAGAGAAACAGGACGGCGAGCGACTGACTGCCATGCAGCACTATACGCCGAGCTTCCATCCAACTTAAATAAGCTCTCCAATCCTTCCCGCTAAAAATAACCATGTACTCTCCGTACTGCTTGACACAGGTAAACTGACTTCTCTTGTTTCATTGTTTGGGGACCCACTCTGCTCCGTGTGTGTGTGTGTGTGTGCTGCGTGTGTGTTTAAAAGCGCTGCCTCTTGTCTATTATTTTCCTCACGTCTCGTTAGTTTTTGTCAGAGCTTGTTTCTGTTGTCTGACTCACTCCGAAACTTCGCCTCGGCTCTCCGTCCCGGCTCGACGCGCCTCCATGCCGCAGGAAACTTTCTTTTTAAGGAGAAAATGGCGCTTCTATGGAACCGAATTGTGTTTTAAATATATGTGTATAGATATATAAAAATAGAGGTTAATAGTTGAAGAAGACATGTCTGAATGGATGAGCAACGAAAGCAGAGAACATAAATGAATTGTTCGTAGTTGAGGTAAAAAAAAAAAAAAAAAAAAATTCCAAGCATCGAGGCGGATCAGAATTCTTGGCCGGTGAGAGGAGAGTGAGCGCCGGGGGAGCGGGGCGCCCGGCTCGGCCCGGCCCGGCTCGGCCCGGTGTCCTTTCCTCCGGGAGTGGGATGTTGACCGTGAGAGTGAGGATTTAGTGTGTGTAGGTGTGTGTGTGTGTGTTTAATAATAAACGGTCCCTTGCGATTCGTTTTTCCCCCCTCTTATCTGCTGCAGTGCTCAGTTTTCCAAGTGCTTGCACTTGAATGCAACACGTGCATACTTGCAGTTACACGTTAACTATATTAAGGCACGTTGACGTCATAATACTATTCAGAGACGTTCAGTTTAATTTTGTATTTTCTTTTTCCATACACATATTGTTCTTTAATGCCAAACAGATTTATTTGACATTTTAGCATCTTTATCTAATATTACCTGGTTTTTATACTTTGTCTTAAACTTAAAATGACTTTCATGTTCCAGACGTACCTTTTCTTTAAAGAAATCAGAAATAAACAGTCAAATTTAGGATATATAACCTAATCATTCTTTTGTGACTGTGTTTTCAGTTGTTGCTTTTTCTCGGTTATTTTCAATATTAAAACGCCTCTGAGTTGCAAAAATTGCCAGATTATTAAGGTTTTCCTTTCTACCGTCTTTTGTAGCTTGTCCCATTTTCAGGGATGACAACTCTATTTACTTGAACCAAAGTGTCGGATTTATTCCTAAAATATTTTTGTTTTGTTTTCTTAAATTCAGCTGGATATTTCGGAGTGACCGTAGAACTATTGTAGTTCATCTTCCAGTCTTAATCACTTGTTAAATTATTTGTGTTTTATCTCATTTTTCAGAACACTACACTAAAAAAAAAAGAATTTTGGAGAGTGTTAAATATTACCCCAAAAATGTCAATAAAAAAATAAATATATATATTTTTTGTTTTCATGGTAATGTTAAATATGGGTTGTAGCATTTTATTTCAAAGTTAGCTGAAGATATCGGTTTAGTAAACTGTTAGCGATTTTAAATCGTAGTGGTCAGTCTCTAGCAAAGAAAGGTACGGCTTATCTGTTTATATTTGGTTTGTATTATGAATGAATGAAGTCAATAAGAGTTATGAAATATCACTGCTCGTGGTTGAGAATGTTTCCGTGTTGAATCGGGAAGTCAACTAGCTTAACAACAGTATTATAATTGTTAAAGTTAAACTTGCTAACAGCTTTTTAACCTCGAGGCAGTCGTTGCTAGTGATATTAGCTGTGGTTGTCAGGGAAACGGTTTACCTGCCACATGATTAGACTTAAGTTTCTTGCAAGTTCAATACAGTTGTATACCCTAAATCACCATTTTTTGTTTTTAGCTAATAAGTTAAATGCTCTTAATAACTCATTTTATTCAGCGAGTTGTGAACCTTGATTAAAATCCACCCAATTAAAGTGTAGTGAAATCGCTATATATAGGGTTTCAGCGAAATTTCTTACAGTTTGTTTTGTTAGTGTAAATTCAAGCCCCCTAAGCCCCCCACCCCCTTTCAAGATTTCCAAGATATGTTTGCTTTTACTGTGGCCTTCTCGTGTTCTGCAGCTGCTGCAGGTCTTCTTCCAATAAAGCCGACTTGTTTATCCCCAGTTGGCTTCGTCTGACAGCAGACTGCCAGGGCCCTCCGTTTGATGCTGTAATTCATCCCTGCCTTTTCTACGGTGGCTTTATTAAAAAAGGAGTTTTCCTGAGTCTGCGCCTGCGACGACTCAGCCGAGGGGATGCCGCTCCTCGGCTCCTCTCATGCGGGGCACGAGTTGCGTCTGGTTTTCATTCTGAGAACATTTGCAGCGCTGCGATCACAACGTTCGTCCCCTTTCCGATTGTTTCCACTTTAATTGAAGGAGCTGTTAAAAGGCGGGTGTAATGTGGTGACTTTTAAGAGTCCAAAGGGGTGAAGCTTAGATGGCGGTGGAAAGAAAAATAGAAGCTTCCACGGACCCCTCCATGTCGGCTTCATTATGGGTTATGATTTGCTCTGTGGTTGTTTACTTTAAAATATGGCTTTTGCTTGAGAGTGTCTGTCTGTTCTAAATAGGCCTTTTAAACAAGATGACTTTATCTGATTTAAAACTTGCCACAGCCAAACAAAAGCCCTTTTCAGCAACATAAATTCTCCTTAATTAAAATTAATCTGCTGCAGATTCACATAAGGACTAATTTAGCACACATGTTGCACAGAACCTTCAGAAATGTCACTGGCTGAGCATGGAAGAGCTTTATATATTTTTTCTTTTAGAAAAAGGAAAGTTGGATTTCTTTTCCTTATGTATGTCACTTCTAAATCATAGCAATCCTAGATGACACACAACCCTATTGTCTATTTAATATAAAGTTAAATGATCAATTGAATTGAATCCTCAATAATTAGGAAAAGATATTAGACGGCTGTTGACGGCATGAACTGATGATTTACAGTTCATTTCTAGCAAACTATATAGTAATAAACATATTACGTTTCACTGTAGCAAGGTTTTAAGACTTAAAAACAGTTTAAGCTAGCCATTTATAAAATATATGTTGCCTAAATAAATTGCAACTCTATTAGTATTGTGGCTTAAATAGTATCACACATTGCTAACTTGTTGTTACTGTAGCTACATTTATAGAATTAATAAATTACTATTTAAAATTGTGAGTTTTGATACACATAATTTTCACGAGAATAACTTTAAATGTTTTTAATGTAGGGATTTTGTAAAAATCAGGCTTGGGAGTCGAACTCAGTCTCAAGTTTTGAGATGGAATTTAAGATCAACGTTAGCTAAAATACGACAGAGAGCTAGCTTTGTGGGGTTTTTTTCTTCTGTTTTTGTTTGTTTGGCCGAACAGTGGTAGAAGACCTGAGCAAATTTGTGAACTAAAAACCCGACTAACAACGTTCTAAAGTGAATGTACTTATTGAACTGATATCTTACTGAGCGGTAATTGGCTGCTTCATTAGCCAGGTTGTCTGCTTCCAGAACAAGGCAGCTATGAATCTCGTTGCTATTTTTAGCTTCAAAACAGTGTCACCAAAAAAAAGGAGTGATGCCGACACTCATATGGTATCCAAGTCATGACTGTCCGTGTATTTTCCTGTCTGTAATAATTTCCAAACATCATACAAATATATATATATATATATATATATATATATATATATATATATATATATATATATATATATATATATATATATATATATATATATGTATGTATGCATGTATGTATGTATGTATATATATATATATATATATATATATATATATATACATAAGATGTTCGGAAATTATTATTATATATATATTTATATATTTTTTATATATATATATATATATATATATATATATATATATATATATATATATATATATATATATATATTATGGCAAAGTCAAAATGTAGTTATTTTCCTTAGCTAGCTAGCTAAGTGACAGCAACAATAATATATATTTTTTTTTTATGAATCAGCCCAGGCATTTGTAGAGAACTTAACATGAGTTTATAGACGACTTCAAGCACATTTGTATTTATTAATAAATTTGTTATTATTTGGAAATGGGCCTGTATGGTTTTTAAATGATGGGTTCATCATTATCTATCCAACTTAATTACAGCAGAACATTTTTTTAATAGTGTGTTGCAAAGTTTCATTAGACAGTTTGAACTTTGACCTGTTGGAGATTTGACGTTTCTAACCCACTTCCATCCAAATGTCATTTTTATACGTTTGTATTAATAATCCATATATCTTTTTGTTTTCCTTTTAATGCACTATAACCTTACACCCACCGGTCTCCGTGTGTCGTCACATTCCTTCATGTGGTCAGCGCTGATGTTGTCATCTGAGTCTGTTTTCACTGCTTCGACATTTTAACTTATTCCTTCCCTCTGCCCCCCTCCCTCCCCCCACCCTCCCCGTCGCATCTCTCTGCCTGCCTGGACGCTGACCCCTGCTCTCCTCGCCTCTTAACACCCTCTCAACTCTAAAGTATTACCCCACTCACCTTCTAAACAATGCCTTAGTGGTAAGTCCTGTTGAGTCACTTTTTATTCAACGTCAGGTGTGTTGTGTCTCATTTTTTTATTTTTTATTATTTTTTATTTATCCATAGTTTTGTACCTATATTCCATCCTAAGATCACGTCTTCCTGTAGCCCTGCTACTGGGAATACGAACCCCCCCCCTCCCCCCCCCACACACACACACATTTTTCATTCCTCGATATCGGTTTCAGCTTAAGCAGAGAACGTGGTGCATAGCAGCCGTGCCACGGTGTCTACACAGAGAAACAAAAGCACTGAAACATTACAAATATCACTCCTAAATTTGCATGCTTTGTAAAATTCAAAACATATTCAACTCCAAATTTGCGACTTACTTTTCCTTTCTCTGTCTTTTATCCGTTTAATCGGTTATTGTTGGACTGAGCGTTTTAGTCGGAACATTTCGAGGCCCCCCGTTTTCTCCCCGCTTATACTTTCGCCTTTAGTGACTTTTTGGCCTCTCCTCTCAGCTGGAACCTTCGCTGTTTTTCTGCTTACTTCACGAGCTATACGTTTCTGTGAGGAAGTGTTTTAGATTTAGACGCCTTACCTCACCCCTCATCTGGCTTTAATAGGGGGCAGCGCTCTGAATGAATACATAGATGTGTGTGGAGCGGGAAAGTACGGGTTAGTTTGTTTTCTGCAGAGATCTGATTCAATTCATATAATGAAAGTCTGGACTTAATGCACTACTTTAAATAACATATTTGCATCCCTCCGCTTCACTCCTCCACTGTCAATCTGTCTTCATCCATCTCTTCACCATGGCTTCAGTTAGAACAGCTGTTGAGAGGATGAAAAAAATCAGATGCTAAACAAAAGTAAATATATATTTGTGTATATGTGTGCCTGACTATTCCACATTTTGTCTTTCTGCAACCACAAACTCCTATGGATTTCATTGGCATTTCATGTAATTATACATGGGCAATAGATAATGATGAATAATGTGATCCATTTGTAACCAGTGCAGCCACTGCACTGTAGCCTACTTTCATTCTCAGTACAAGACGAGTTGTGTAGAAGTAAAGGCAGGGACACCCTGAACATGCGGAGGATGGTCCTCTGGTCAGATGGGGGGGGGGGGGACTTAATTCTGTGGCATACGTACAGAACTCTATGCGTACACATCCCATCTCCTCGTCACCCTGAACGCACTATCCCCACAGTAAAACAAGGCAGTTGCGCCATCATGCTGCGGGAATGCTGTTTCTCAGCTGGGACAGGAACTCCGGAAAGTGGAGGTCGTCCGATTTGGGTTTTTCTATTGCCGACGGCGATACCGATGTGGAGAGGTCATGGTCAGCCAATGGCATGAGATGTGCTGCCGATTGTTTTAGGGGTCGACTTTTGTGGCCGATTTCTAGAGTTTTTTATTTTTATTTTTGCCTTATTTGCAGCGTATGCACAACATTTCTGAACCTGGATCTGACTGTTGCTGAGCCAATTGCTGAACAGAAAGAAAAAAAAATCGGCTCTACTAAAGCGATATATTGGGCGATGTATAAAAGAAAAGGTAAATATCGGGCCGATATATCGATAATTAAAGCTCAGTATGAATGTAGGGCCTACACATCGAGCCAAACACACAAACCCTAGTGTGAAACATGGTGGTGACAACATTATGGTATGGGGGATGCTTCTTTTTTTGGGCGGGGTTTGGAAAGCGCTTAGAGTTAATGGGACGACGGCTGGAAGAGGGCAGTCACTGAAAAAATCTGTTGGGATATACATAAAACAATAAATCAAGCGTTTTAGTCTTTAGAGTAAATGTGCAGGAACGTGAGCTTGACAGTTATTGTTTTGCGTTTTTTTCAGAATATTATTGCTCATATCAAATTCCCCAGATAGGTATATTAAACGACTGAATCACTGCAGGTTCTGGTTGACTTGGATTTCATGACTCGACATAACGCAGCCTGAGTTGCCAAACCGCTAAAGCCGTATAAACAACTTGTGCTTATTTGAGTGGGAGAGACCGACGGCGGCGGGCCAGCAAACCTTTTTCTGCTTCTAGACCTTTCCAGGAGATTTAACTTATCGGACGTTCTGTTGACACGCAGGTCCAATCTATTGTGCTTCTTCTGAGGGCAACGAGAGGTCAGGATACCTCAAGTCTACCAAACCAAAAAAAAAAAAACCCCACAGGGATCAAAACAAGCTGCGGAAATCTTAACCCTCCCAACGTAAAGCTAGGTTTTTGTACAGCGGTAAGGAAACACTCCACTGCTTCTTTCTTTGTTTCTGCTGCTTCTAAATTGGTAGCATGTTGCGACTTCTTTGCATTAAGCATGTGACTGAAAGGCTTATGGAGGTTTTAGTAATTAGTGTTACTGTCAGTCATAAATTCACTATGTTTATTGTCAGCTGGTGACTGCAGGCCACCATGTGTCAGCAGTGGGAAATTTACAGCTTTTTTTTTTTTTTTTTTTGCAAAGACGTTGGGAGCTCTCCGTGGTGGCGCAGACAAAAATGGGATGAGCCGGCTGGATGTTGGCAGCAGGCAATATAGATTTGAATTAAGTAGCATGTAGTTTTTTTTTCTTTTCTTTATATCTGGAGCCGCATGCAGAGAGATAGAGAGGCAGAGCCCACTGCGTTCCCATTCACTGTCGGCACAGCTGTCCCAGCATCCGTGCAGAATGGATTCCTGCTGCCACTGCCACGGGAGGCTCCAGCCAAGAAGAATGGGAGGATATCCACCGTGTGCGCTTGTGGTTTAAAAGGAAGGCGAGGAGCGAGAGGAGAGAAGGGGAGACGGATATGTTGGTGTGCGTTGTCTTTTCTTTTTTTTCTTTTACATGTGTGTGCCGTGTCGTCTACGCCTGCTTCACCCTTCCGTCGCCCATGTCACCTCTGGCAAGGATTAGTTTCTGGCACGGCCGTGGCTGCACCCGCGGCCTCACTGCGGTCCTGCGGCTCCCCGATATGTTGTGCCGTTGCCATGGTTACTTGAAACACACGCACATCGGGTCCTAAATTACATAATTGAGCTAGAATATATGGGAGCAACACACACACACACAAAATACTGTGCCTCGAGAAAGTATTCACACTCATTGAACTTTTCCTGTGTTACAGCAACCTCCTTTAATGAGGCGAATACTTTGTAGATCCAGCTTTTAGGGTATTTCTTTGAAAGACAGCTCAGGCTCAGTCGGTTTGGTTGGAGAACGTCTGTGACCTGTAGGTTTCAGGTTTTAAATTGGTCTTAGGTCTGGACTTTGACTGGGCCATTCTAACACATGCTTGTGCTTTGATCTAAACCCCTGGTTCACAAAGTGGTGGTCGATTTAAAGAGTGCCACAAAAAGAGTTAAAATGCACTGCAATATTAAAAATTAGGGTTGTCACCTCAATGTTATAGCTGGCCTGCCCTGTGCTTGGGAAGGACACCCCGGGCAGCACCGATAAAGTGGACATGTCCGGAGAAAAAGAAGATGTAGCTGCTAACATAATACACAGCAACAAAGACGCTTCTTTCACAACTAAAGTGCAAATTATTTGCTGTATTTTGTAAATTTCGCACTGCATGGGTAAAACACTAGATGCAGCCATACTGTTTCCGCCGGTCCGCCCCTTAAAAATGTCCATGTGGCACGGCATTTTTTTATTGTATTTTTTATTTAATTATTATGAAAAATAATCGATTTTTGAACACTTTTGATTCACTATTGACTAAGGAGTCTCACATCGCAATCAATCGATTTATGGTGAATTGGCACACCCCTTATGGAACCTTATTTGCAACAAGTTGTTCAGTAAGTGTGTCTAACGTACTTTGCTAGAACTGTTCATATCCATGACAAATGGTGTTCTGCCTATGTTTTGCAACATACCTTAAACTTGCTCTTTTTAAAATCACAATAGCCACTGGTTTAGCTACTGCTCCTTGGTCGCCTGGTTATGGCATAAAACCAGGAAGCAAATTTGGATAAGTACAAAACACAGCACCACCACCGTGTCATTTGCCCCCCAGCACCATCATAAAAAGTTCTATCAGATAAACGGAATAAGATTCTCTGTTTGAGGAACATGTGATTCCTCTCTCTTTGATTTTTTGCAACTTTCCTTGCAGGCTGGGCCTTCAGCATGTTATATAATGTTATGAAATGTTGTAGCGATAGCATTGTTCTGTATTAGTCCATATTCTACCTGTATACAGGTTTTTCTGTGTACAATCAGCAATGGTGCAATATTCTCACCTCACCATGCTGCCACGGCGCATTCAAAGAGCTAGTTAGCAACATAACTCAAAAAGTTATGGATTTTGATGAAATTTTCACATAATCTCCGCAGTGGGACCAGAAATAAGTGATTCGATTTTTGGGGGGGACTGACGGAGGTCTTCGCTCTTAGAGTGCTTTTCTAGTTGAGTTTTCTTTCTTTTCCTTTATATCCGCTGTGTTGGTTATAAGCTGGTTAAGTCTATTAAAGACTTTACAGTTGGCTTAGTACAAAAATTGTTTTGTTATTTGAAAACCCAGCCTGAAATTCAAAACATTGAGCAGACACTAGTCAGAAACCATGGCAACATAACCCACGAACTCTGTTGGACCATCACTCGGAGAGCGCAGACCCTAAGTGCCGTGGTTCAAGCATTTCCTTGTCATTTTTAAAGAACTAACACGTTTCATGCAAAGCAGAGAATCTCATGTTTTTCACATTTTGTAAAAGAAAATCTCCCCTTAAAAATGTCTCATAAAGAGACCTGGAAACAGTAAATCCTCGTTCTCTGTCCCAGACTCCTCTGAAAAACATGACATGTCCGTGTTTTTGTGTTTAGCTCTCATGTTCCTGCAGACTTTGCAGCCCGTGAGCTGACATAACTTTAAAAAAAGTTTTTTTTCTCTGATTCATAAACATCGCTAGCCCTGGCTGTTGTGCTAAGCTTCGAGTTGATTTTTTAAATTGTTTTAAAGGACGTCAGAGTTTTTTTCACCATGGCTGGCCAATTTATTCTGTCTGTGTGGAGAGGAGGGCTGACCCATCCCCCGCCTAACCTGGTAACAACAGGTACAGGAGCTTCAGCCGCCAAAACACTACAGGAACATCGTTTTATTGTGTATTCTATTTTGTTCGTTAAATTCATCTCTTGCGTCTTCCTCTTCCACGTTACGAACTTCATAAAGCCCTACTCCGTCAGTACACCGTCTGGGTAGACTAAAAGCACCCTGTTGATTAGTTTGAGGACTGCTGCCACCTAGTGACTGAAAGCAGTTAGGAACCTGGTTTGTAACAAGTTGTTCAGTAACTGTATCTAAGGTACTTCATCATGGATATTAACACTTCTAGAAAACGGTGTTCTGCCTACGGTTTTGCTACATTAGGTTAGGTCCATTTAAAGACTTTACAGAGGATTTGGTACAAAAATAGTCAGTTGGAGGCTGTTTCTCTAAGTGCGTAGGAGCAACAAACACTTTTCTGCTACATTTGATCTGATTTTTGGTGACGGTGATGTTCAAACACTTAAAACATGGAAACATACGTTTCTTTCCTAATGTTTAGAAATGGGGGAGTAGTTGTTTTCACTTGCACTTCCACTTCATTGTTCAGGTGCCTACTCTTTATTTTGCACCAATCAAAACAATAAGGGTTATTGTTCTACTGGAAGGTGAACCTTCACTCCTGCCTCTGGTGTTTTGCAGCCTCTAGCTGTTCTTTCTTGGATTGGCCTGTTTTCAGTTCCATCCATCTTCCTAGCAACTCTGAACACCTACCCTCTCAGCTGAACAAAACCATCCACACAGCATGATGCAAGTAATTCCTTTTTTATCTTGAGGGAGGTGTGCTTGGGGTGATTTTACTCAAATGGGGAACTCATCCCTCTTATCAGGTGTCTTCCCCCAGGGTTTAAAAACAGCAGTTATCAAACTACTGCTAAGGAAAAACAACCTGGACAACATGTTATTGCAGAACTACAGGCCGATCTCTAATCTTCCATTCATCAGTAATATTATTGAAAAAGCTGTTTCAGCAGTTAATATCTTCCTAACAATGACCAACTGTTTTGATATTTCTCAGTGTGGTTTCCGTGCTCACCACAGCACAGAGACTGCCCTTGTTAAAGTGTTAAATGACATCCGCATAAATACAGACTGTGGTAGAACCACAGTGCTGGTTCTGCTGGACCTCAGTGCAGCATTTGACACTGTTGATCATGATATATTATTGGAATGAGTGGAGAGCTTGGTCGGATTCTCTGGTACAGTACTTGGGTGGTTTGAGTCTTACCTTAATAACAGGAACTTCTTTGTGTCAATAGGAAACTTTTCATCAAAATGCACAGAAATCACTTGTGGGGTGCCCCAGGGCTCCATCCTGGGGCCCCTCCTATTTATTATCTACATGCTCCCACTAACCCAGATTATAACAACCAATAAGATTGGTTACTCTAACTATGGAGATGCCAGTCAGCTTTACAATGTCACCAGGTGACTTTGAACCTATCCAAACCCTAAGTGAATGCCTTAAGAAAACCAATGGATGAATGTTCCATAATTTTCTTCCGCTGAATAAAATCTAAACTAAAGCAATTCGTTTTTGAACTTAAAGAGGAACAATCAATAGTCCACACACCGCTTAATTTAATACAGCTGGAAACTACTGATCAGGCCTGAAATCTAGGTGTAGTAATGGACCTGAACCTCCAGGGTCACATAAAGGCAATAACAACGTCAGCCTTCTATCACCTGAAGAACATTTCTAGGATTAAAGGTCTAATGTCACAACGGGACCTTGAAAAACTCATCCGTGCCTTCATCTTTAGTCGGATTGATTACTGCAACAGCGTTCTCACAGGTCAGCCTAAAAAGTCAATCAGACGGCTGCAGCTGATCCAGAACGGTGCTGCTCGTGTTCCTCACTAGAACCAGGAAAGTAGAGCACATCACCCCAGTTCTAAAGTCCTTACACTAGCTTCATGTAGCTCAGACAATAGACTACAAAATACTTGTGTTAGTTTATAAATCATTGAATGGCTTAGCACCAAAACACATGAAACATCTACTATCGTTGAATCAACATGCCAGACCACTCAAGTCTTCTGGTTCAATTCTAATCTGCATTTCAAGAGTCAGAACCATACAAAGAGAAGCAGCATTCAGTTTTTATGTTCCTCTAATCTGGAACGAACTTCCAAAAACTGAAGCAATGCTGAAAAACTGAGTTCTTTTCAATCAAGACTAAAACCATTTGTTTACAGCTGTCTTTAATTAATAATAACTGGAACCTAATTAGTTTCACCCTGGATTTCAACTTTTCATTACTTGTCTTTATTTTGCCACTGTAGTGTCATGCTTCTTTGTTTTTTATTTATTATTATTATTATTATTTTTGTGAAGGGGGGAAGGATGAAACCACCATAGCAAAGTCTGATTACACCAGAATGAAGTACATGCCGAGCGACTGAACTGAATATTTAGGAGCCTTGTCATTTTTGGGTTTCAAGCACAGCATGTTCTGTCCCCAGATTTTGGCTCATAAAAGTGGATAAGATCATGCGGTTGTTCCTAGGTTTGCAAAGCAAGGATCTGAGAGGCTAGTTGTGGGAAAGGTTCCTGGTGTGTGCACAAAGTACATGCGAAGAAGGGGGGAGACGGGTGTATAGGAGAAGTTTGGATTTACGCAGATGGAGTATATGATGATCACCAATGTATATGTCCTTCTCCTAGCTCATTCTCAGAATCGTCCTCAGTTTCACATAATCAGATCTTTCAAAGCTAGGCTATTATCACCGATTGATGAAGTGTTAGTAGTAACCTGAACCTCCGCTGGGATTATGCAAGGACATAACAATTCCGGCTCAGGTTAGCTGTAATGTCGCACAATCATGCCTATAGGTCATAAACGCTGATATTTATCGGGTGAACAGAAACAGATGAGCCAGAATCCCAGGATAGCTCTGGTTTTTAGTGCTGCTGCCGTTTTTTTAAAAAAAAAAAAGAAAAACTGTAAAAAATAAAAAAAAGGAACCGGCAGAACCTTTACAGTCTTAGCCAAATGTTAGCTATCACTTAACAGTTCCTTCCAATTGTTTCAAGCCACTGGAACTTTTCCACAAATACACAACATGCTACAACAAAAAAGATTATGTATTTTATTGGAATTTCATGTGATATCGACCAGAGTTTCTCAACCCTGGTCCTACATGTTTTAGATGTTTCCCTGCTCCAGCACACCTGATTTCGATTAGTGGCAAATCATCATAATCTAAAACATGCAGGGCGGTGTGTTTCCATGACCAGGGTTAGGAGACACTGTGATAGACTGCGTGTGAAATGAACGGAATGTGGTACATTATTTTCAGTCATCTAAAACGTCCGGTGTGCACTGACATTCAGTCGTCTTCACCCTGAAACCTTTAAATTAAATACTTGAGTACTGAGTAACATCTGATTTAATATTTTCAAAATGATGTCAACAGACAGATACATTTTAAAAAAAAAACAAAGTTTTGGGCATATCCAAGTAATGTCAATAACTAAAATAAAAATAATTAACAGTATAATTACAAAATAAACAGTTTAAAACAGAAGATAGATAGATAGATAGATAGATAGATAGATAGATAGATAGATAGATAGATAGATAGATAGATAGATAGATAGATAGATAGATAGATAGATAGATAGATAGATAGATAGATAGATAGATAGATAGATAGATAGATAGAAAAAAGTTTGTATGGAAACAGGTGGCCTAGTTGTGTCTGTGTCTAATTTTCTGTTAAAACGTGTTTGTTCTTCATTCTTTAAATTTACTCACAGTGGATAGAGTATCCGAAAATTTTACCTGAGTAAGAGTAGCGATATTTCATAAGACTATTACTCAAGTAAAAGTAAAAAAGTATGATGTTGTAAAACTACTCCTGAAAGTACATAAAAAATAAAAACCCAAGTGAATGTAACTGAGGAAATGTAACTAGGAGAATGGGTGGAGCTAAATACTGGAACTAAAACCTGTTGGAGGCTGTGAGATCTTAAGACGGGGGTGGAGGTTCACCCTTTTGGAGGACTCTAAACATCCAGCGAGAGCTACAGTGGAACAGTCTAGATCACAGCATCTTCATGGGTTAGAGTGCCGCAATTAAATCCAATTGAAAATCTATTTCAGGATTAAATGTGTGCTACGGTGTCAAATATACCAAGTTGGGGCATAATCTAATAACTAGTTTAAGGAATTCTAGTCGATTAAAATGTCAGTGTTGTAATGGATCTGGGGAAACAAAGGCATGCTGCGCCTTGTAAAGTACAAAAAAAAAAGGCAGCACATTTCCCAGTGTTTGCTTAGTCTTATTTCATGTCTAGACCCAGAGAGGACAGAGCGAGAAATGTTTCTGAGCGCGCTTTGTTCCTGCGACGAGTACATCTGAACGACTGCCAGCGTCAACAATTGTGACAGTAATTCACTCTCCGCTCTGTCGTCTTTAACCAACGACTGCCGTCACTGTAGCGAACGGAAGGCGATGACGTCGACCTGCACTGTGAAATCCACCGCCTATGATCCCGTCCCACACAAAGCCGCCGAATCCGTCCGCCGCAGGTCCACAGTAAACACGTGGAGAGTTGTTGCGGTTCGTCGGCTAGCCCACTCAAGGTCACTGCGGTGTGGGCAATCTGGCCATGCCGTTCGGCACCTCTCTGCCTTGTGTGTCTGACCCACATCTCACTGCGCTGGCTATATATACACAGTGGACCTCTCATTACAAAGTGTCCGGATCAATCTAGATGAAATCTGAGCTCACTTCAGCCTGCGGCACACACACGCAGTCACTCAATGATAAATAAAAGCCAAGAATGGCAAATGCAGACATTTCTATAAATGGCACACATGCGTTGTGTGAAGAAGAGACACGAGCTATTCTTTCCTGCTGAAACAACAAACGCCTGCTTTAAGTTGTGCTCGGTCTCACTTTTAGCCGTGTATGCATACAAGCTTAGGTTTGTGTCCCTTCATGCACGGCGCACCTGCGCACGTTCAATCGCACGAGGCACAGGTGTGCATTCTTTCAGGAAAACAAATCATACTCATTATGACTGCCTTGGAGCAGAAAGCGGTTGCTGTTCTGAATGCGATGTGTTCTGACAGCTCTGTCAGACGAATGTGCTCAGGAAACGCGGTACTTTTCAGTGGTAAAGGAAAAAGGTTCGAAATTCGGTTGATCTGTGCAGATAGTATCTGTTTCAGCCAGTTTCTTACCTGCCTTAGTTGTGTCATACTGTTTACTTTCTCACCACTCTTATTAGGACCTTGTAACATCACAACTAGTAAAAACAGAAAGTACTTCTTGAGTTGCCTTTTTACGTTGATGAATCGACTAAGGCTATGTTCACACAAGATTGAGCCAAACAAATTTTTTTTATATGTACCTTTTCTTTTTTTTCAACGACAGAAATCTAGTTTTTAACGAATCAAACTCAAAATTGTATGTTTCCTATGTTTTTCAAAGCAACGTCTGAACAGTCACATCAAGCATCAACCTACTTTCATGTCATTGAAATCCTAAAGACGTCACAGTATTATGGCTGGGAGTGGCTAATTCAAACGCAAACGATTCATGGAGCAAGCTGGGCCCACACCGTTGACGCTGTGTGTGACGTTAAGCCCCCCCTGTGGCGCAGGCCTGTATGGCTGTACGTACAGCAGTCTGGTGGAGATCAGGTTTAAATTAAAAGGTGCGCGACCTCAAAAACATCACCAGTGATTGACAAGAAAATCTGAATTAAACACTGAGAGCTGTTAAGACTCTTTTAGGCTGGCTGGCAAAATTCAGCGGCAAAAGCATGGAATAACCTGCCCAGTCCTTGGGCAGGTCATTGCTTTTGCGCTAGCTGATTCTCGTTGTCAACAAGCTGTAATAAATTGTCTAACGACTGAAGGATTCTCTTCTCATCCTTTTATGAAGAAATTTCCACAACAACTCTAACAAATCTAAAGTTGCCCTCTGATTCGTAGCCTCCTATTTGCAGTAAACTGTAAGCGTATCATTGTTTTTCAGCCTGGATAACCCTTAGTCTGCAATTAGTCATCTCTAGTGGAAAATCCAAAATACTTTGATCAAACCAGAACTGGATAATTCAGCTATGAAGAGAGTTACAGTATGAAACTGATAATCTATTTGTGAAAAACAATAAGGGAGCATAACTATGTTTTTTGTGGTACTAGGACCACCTTGTATTTACTAGGAATTACTCATTTATTAAATTATATCAATCTTTAATATCAATCACTGAGCTAAGGATCAATACAGTATTTTTGAATTGAATTTTGGATAATTTCAGCCAATTGTTTTAATGAACAACATTGTCCACAGACAAAACACTAACCAACACTGGTAGATTTGAATTAAGGCTTCAAAAAGCTGAAAGGAAAAGTTTCATTGAAGAAAAACGACTAGAATTAAGTATGAAAGCTCCTAAATAATAATATAGCACTGTTTTTGGAATCTTGTTTATTTTCAACCAGTTTTCAAAGAAGAAAAAGCATATAAAGCTGCGGAAAATCTTGCAAACTGGCAAAGTTCTCTATACTTTTAGATGAAAGGCTTAACATTCATTACCTTATTTATCTTTTATTATTGATAATTTATCAAAACTACTTTTTATAAGGTCCTTTTGTACATAGCTAGTTTTTTAATCTTCCCTTCAACATCCATATTTTCAACTGGCCAAAATTTAGTGTCAGGTTTAAGTCACTCGATTAGCTTTGGACCTTTTAGCCCACTGTTTAGCTGAAACAGTTAGCTTCGAACTTTTTAGCTACCTGTTTAGCTGAAACAGTTAGCTTTGAACTTTTTAGCTAACTCTTTAGCTGAAAAAGTTTACTAAAAAGTTCAAAGCTAACTGTTCAGTCGAAACAGTTAGCTAAAAAGTTCAAAACTAAGGGTGTTTCTCAATGTCAAGGCGCCTTGCCTACCAAGGCAATGCCTCGGTAGGCGAGGCGCCTTGCTTACGAGGACACTGTCCTTCCTTGGTCAAAGAAAACAGTTAAAGGGTACAGACTTACATCACGTGACCGCGGCTGCCTAGGGCCTGCCTTTTGCTTAAGCGCTCTGTTTACGTCCCGCCTATCGCTATATTTTATACGTTTAAGTTTCAATATAGATGTATAACAATAGTTTTACTTTTTTAATTGTGTATATATTGGTTTAATCAAATGTGAAAGCGAGTTAGCACCTGCTAGCAACCAAAGCTGCAAATTCGAAAATACCGAGATGTATTCTGGGAAATTTTTGACCAAGGGATGCATCAAGGAACCTCCCATGTATCCTCGGTCAGTTAGCTAAACGGCAGACAGACGGAGGACAGACGCCTCGGTAGCACATAAACATTGGAACAACCCTTGGCGGTCCCTGATGACGTGTCTCCTAGGCAACCGGGGCGGGACCGAGGTATCAAGGCGAGGTTCCTTGGCATTGAGAAACAGCTTAACTGTTTAGCTGAAACAGTTAGCTAAAAAGTTAAAAGCTAACTGTTTCAGCTAAACAGTTAGCTAAAAAGTTCAAAGCTAAAAAGTTCAAAGCTAACTGATTAGCTGAAACAGCTTAGTGAAATTAAACAAATTTAAATCAGGTTTGTTTTCTTCTTTACCTACAAAAAGTTACATTTAATTTCTGTCCTGAGATTTCTATCTCCATCGGTTGCTTTAGCAACGAGAGCAAACATTAAGATTTCAGTGACCAAGACTCCGAGAACCATCTGGAATTACATTCAGAGGCACCGCCGAAAGACCGTTTGGATCTAATTTGCGAATATTGCATTTCCAGTTGTAATTCGCCATCCAGACCTTGTCAAATCCACCTGGATCCATTCTGGAAATGCCAAAAAAAAGAAGAAGAAAAAAAAAGAATTTGGCTGAATCTCTGAACAAGGCCTTGGTATTCAGGTGTTACTGCGGACTCAATATGGCGATTTCATTCAAATGTCTATTTTCTCAAATTAGTACATCTACTCTGCATTCTTTCCATGTGCCTCTTGGCAACAGCAAACGTAGCCCCAGGCATAAGTACCCCTGGATGATAATCACTATTATAGGGAGCCAGCAGCACAAACACTCAGCTGGTAATCTGTGCTTTTTCACGTGTTCTAGCCATCCATACTTTTTACCACAAAAAAGAAGCGCCTCCATTTACCTAGGGAAGGCCAGGAAGGAAATCATCAACATTTGTTCTCAAAGGGACAAAGGTCACAGTTTATGTGGAAGGGGGCGATGGCGGACGGGGTACTGAATGACATCTCGCCGTGATGTCATATCGTCCCGCCTTTTTGAGCCGCCGCTTTTTGGCTTCGTTCAAGTAAGGGAGGGATAAAGAGGCATCGTTTGGCTCGTTGGTTGGACATCAAATAACCCGAGGCTTCCTTTCATCATCTCGCCGCATTACCTCATACTGTAGAAGCGACCGGCTAATCAAGCCCTGTGTATGTCAATTCACTGACCGTGCAGGAGTGTAATTTAACTTCAGCTATTTAGCGACTGCAGTTCGACGCCCAGTTTTGATTGGGTCCATGATTGAGCATCACCATCTGAACTACACTTTTCTTTGCTTTCTCTCTCCCCCTCCCTCTCTCCTTCCACAGGCATGGCTTACAGGTTGCGATTGGGGCCTAATAGGCAGTTATTGGGTTAATCTTGGAGGGAAAATCTCTTCCTGTCTTGGGGGTGGGTGGAGGAACGTTGACACTCGGAGGCTCGTGAACCCGCGAGCCAAACAGGAATGAAAACAGTTGTGACCTGATTTCAAGAATCAGTGGAGAATAGACAGAGAAGTATCGCGCCATGAAGAAGGATTTGAAGACACAGACAATATATGGCGGATAGCTTCAGTATCAGTCGATAAAGCACTTTTTTTCCCTTTTCTTCCATTCTTGTTTGCCTTCCTCATTGTTTTTGTAGCCTTTCTGTTGTAATCATTTGTAGCTTCCTGTGCTTTGTTTTAAACTTCAGTTTGTGATTCTGCTTCAGCCACCATGCCCAGTAAAGTATAGCTGTCACCCAGGGGAACAAAGTGCTGGAGCCTCTTTTTTTTTTCTCTCTCTCCTTCGGAGCAGGAAGTTGGCACAGGACCAAGGGTGGAAAATCTATACGCAGTTGCATAATATAACAGATCTTTACCTCACATGAACTCAGAGGAGGCTTGGCAGCTGCGCGCAAGCAGTGCTGGAGGGCGGGAGTTTGTGTGTTATTAACCGACTGGGTTTGCGTGGACGTGTCTGTGTTGCAGGCCCTGCGCGTCCTGCAACACGAGGGGGGGGGGGGGGGGGCACAAGGATCAGAGCAGAGTTGAGGAGCAGAGATCGGAGGCCAAGCAGGGTTAGGGTTTGATGCAAGTGGGTTGGTTTTTTTTGTTTGTTTTTTGTCTCGGCCTTGTAAGCTGGTGGCTTCTACTCCAACTGCAGAGTCAGAGCTGCAGGGTTCTTACACAGTCTGGGAGTGTATGCAAATTAATTTCAAAATTAATTTCAATATTGTAATGCTATATATATATATATATATATATATATATATATATATATATATACATTTGTATTTCCTATCCTATTTAAAGCGTG
Organism: Valencia hispanica; assembly: GCA_963556495.2. Lineage (NCBI taxonomy): Eukaryota > Metazoa > Chordata > Actinopteri > Cyprinodontiformes > Valenciidae > Valencia > Valencia hispanica. Next base: position 10,364,053 of record OY747718.1, read on the forward strand.
CAACCTTCCGTCTTTTTCTTCCTTGCATATCCCCTTGCACCCTTCCTTGTATACTTCCTTCCTTCCTTGTATCCTTCCTTCCTTCCTCTTTTCCTCCTTCCTTCCTTCCTTATTTCCCTCTGTGTGCCCTTCCTTTGCTCCTGTCATTCTGTTCTTGTGTCCTACGTACATGTATGTATGTATGTATGTATATATATATATATATATATATATATATATATATACACTACCGTTCAAAAGTTTGGGGTCACCCAAACAATTTTGTGTTTTCCATGAAAAGTCACACTTATTCACCACCATACGTTGTGAAATGAATAGAAAATAGAGTCAAGACATTGACAAGGTTAGAAATAATGATTTGTATTTGAAATAAGATTTTTTTTACATCAAACTTTGCTTTCGTCAAAGAATCCTCCATTTGCAGCAATTACAGCATTGCAGACCTTTGGCATTCTAGCTGTTAATTTGTTGAGGTAATCTGGAGAAATTGCACCCCACGCTTCTAGAAGCAGCTCCCACAATTTGGATTGGTTGGATGGGCACTTCTTGCGTACCATACGGTCAAGCTGCTCCCACAACAGCTCAATGGGGTTCAAATCTGGTGACTGCGCTGGCCACTCCATTACCGATAGAATACCAGCTGCCTGCTTCTTCTCTAAATAGTTCTTGCACAATTTGGAGGTGTGTTTTGGGTCATTGTCCTGTTGTAGGATGAAATTGGCTCCAATCAAGCGCTGTCCACTGGGTATGGCATGGCGTTGCAAAATGGAGTGATAGCCTTCCTTATTCAGAATCCCTTTTACCCTGTACAAATCTCCCACCTTACCAGCACCAAAGCAACCCCAGACCATCACATTACCTCCACCATGCTTAACAGATGGCGTCAGGCATTCTTCCAGCATCTTTTCAGTTGTTCTGCGTCTCACAAACGTTCTTCTTTGTGATCCAAACACCTCAAACTTGGATTCATCCGTCCACAACACTTTTTTCCAGTCTTCCTCTGTCCAATGTCTGTGTTCTTTTGCCCATCTTAATCTTTTTCTTTTATTGGCCAGTCTCAGATATGGCTTTTTCTTTGCCACTCTGCCCTGAAGCCCAGAATCCCGCAGCCGCCTCTTCACTGTAGATGTTGACACTGGTGTTTTGCGGGTACTATTTAATGAAGATGCCAGTTGGGGACCTGTGAGGCATCTGTTTCTCAAACTAGAGACTCTAATGTACTTATCTTCTTGCTCAGTTGTGCAATGCGGCCTCCCACTTCTTTTTCTACTCTGGTTAGAGCCTGTTTGTGCTGTCCTCTGAAGGGAGTAGTACACACCGTTGTAGGAAATCTTCAATTTCTTAGCAATTTCTCGCATGGGATAGACTTCATTTCTAAGAACAAGAATAGACTGTCGAGTTTCAGATGAAAGTTCTCTTTTTCTGGCCATTTTGAGCGTTTAATTGACCCCACAAATGTTATGCTCCAGAAACTCAATCTGCTCAAAGGAAGGTCAGTTTTGTAGCTTCTGTACCGAGCTAAACTGTTTTCAGATGTGTGAACATGATTGCACAAGGGTTTTCTAATCATCAATTAGCCTTCTGAGCCAATGAGCAAACACATTGTACCATTAGAACACTGGAGTGATAGTTGCTGGAAATGGGCCTCTATACACCTATGTAGATATTGCACCAAAAACCAGACATTTGCAGCTAGAATAGTCATTTACCACATTAGCAATGTATAGAGTGTATTTCTTTCAAGTTAAGACTAGTTTAAAGTTATCTTCATTGAAAAGTACAGTGCTTTTCCTTCAAAAATAAGGACATTTCAATGTGACCCCAAACTTTTGAACGGTAGTGTATATAGTGTGTGTGTGTGTGTGTGTCTATATCCCTCAGTTTGAATTTGCATGCTTCCATTTACGTTTAACTTGCTGCTGATACACTTGAATTTCCCCACTGTTAGAATATTTCTACTCTGCTCTATTATCCTTAATGGAAGTGTGTACATTTCAGTCAGTTTTGCAATTACTTGATTATAAATACTTTAGTGAGTCATTGTGTGCTTTCGTTTGTCTGTCAATTTACTGTCAATACTAACAAATGTTACTACTGAGGGACAACTAAAGGATCCTCCTTTACTAAAACAACCGTCAGAGCGCTGTCATTGGGTTGTTCGCAAAACTAAGATTTATCCAGATAGCGTAAGCTTCTGTCGACCGAGAGGTTTACTATGTCACTGTTGCAGATACAAGAGCTTTACTGAGCTCTTAAAGTTGCTCAAACAGTGTCGTGGAATTAGCTTGTACCGTTAGTGCAGCTAGCATGTGGAATCCTTTCGCAAGTCCTGTCCGTCCGCCTCAGAGGGAAAGTGCTTCTGAACAACGCTGTCGTGTTTGCCTTGTTGGCTAAACTAGTCGTATATATTTTGCTTTTGTTTTTTTGGCTTTACTCGCCATGTTAGCAGAGTTTAAAACTTCATTTGGGAGAGGACAGGCTGTTTTTGCTGTGGTGCTGAAATTCGACAGTTTGAGCAAATGTGAATGGGTCCGTGTGGATCGTTTTTTGACACAAAAGAGTGTCTTTGAATAATTAATTTTTCTGGTTTAGATTGTAGTGAGACATTGATTACTTGGACAACCCTACTAGCCACAATAAACTACACTCTGATCTCATGTTCACATCATAAATTTTTCTTATGAGACCCTCTGTGGGAAGCAGTCTTTCTGGAGACCTTAAAGTAGTCATAACCTAGTATTACCTTGGATACCCACGCTCTATTATAGTCTTTCAGGCCCTTCTAAAAAAAAAAGTTGAAAAAAATAAACACAGAGCTCCTCTGACCCTTGTTTCTGAAGGCATTATTGTCTCGCGAGATCTGATGCGATACTTTGGCTGTCGTGGACGAGCATTGTAATAATGCAAATGAGGGGCGCGTTGATTGGTGGCAGGAAGGAGGGGGGTTGACACCGCAGGTAACGCTTCAGCATATCTTACCCATATCTATTACTCCCACTAGCATTAGGCACAATAGGCGCATTAGCAGTTAGCTGCTGTTTGTTACACACAGCAGAGCAATGAAAACACAGCCTTACCGTTTCAATTCCAGGCAAGTCTCTGATTGTTGGAACGGCCCTTTTTTCCAAACGGAGCTTCGATTCCAACTTCGCCTGATATTGTCCCAAATTCGTAAAGGATTCCGGCGTAAAAAAATAGAACAAATATTTCCATGTTGATTCTGGTAGTCAACAACAGAGCAACTCACGTGTGCACTACGTTTCTGGTAGAATTGGTTTTAGCTGATTTAGCTGATTAAAATAAAAGGCTGACACGAATATGTCTTCTTCATGCATCATTGCGTGAAGAAACTTTCTGCATCTTTCACGGTCGAGTTCGTACTTCGAATCGCTGATGTGTCGGTCGCGAACGAACCGGCTCTAAGAGCTAACTCTTTGAAGTGAACGATGGGAGCCGGCTCGTCATTGGGAGCCGTTTTTTTTATTTTTTCATTCCCCCCTGCTTGTTTTGGTACATTTGGTACACATCGTTTTGCATTAATTTTGGTAATAAATAAACTTTAAGCAACAGAAAATCTGAGAAGCCGAAAGAGCCGGCTCTTTATGGTGAGCCAAGCCAAAAGAACTGGCTCTCCAAAAAGAGCTGGAATTCCCATCACTAGAATTCAGTAATGGCGGCGCTCGACTGAATATGAGGGGGAGAGGAGCGAGGGGGAGAGGGGGAGAGGGGGAGAGGGAGGGAGGGCGGGCGTCCTGCAGCATAGGTAGGTCTGCAACGTCTATATATGGTATATCCTGCGCCGACTTGACGTCAAGTCGGCCAGAAATTAAAAGAAGGTATTTGAGTGCGCGTGCACGTGGGCTGGTTGACGAACCCAGGGGTAAAAAAACGCTTCACTTTTAAATATCGGCTTCCCGGGCAGTGTATAATTGTTAGGCAATCATAACATACCTTTTTTCTCATGGAAAAGTGAAAATTACAGGTCCTGACTCCTTTAAAGAAAAGCCCCTTGTTTTGTATTTAGTTGTAGTTTTTGTGTCCTGATTGGATGTGGGTTGGTTACCAACACCATGGCATGAACAATTACAATTTCCTTACCTAAAACATTATGTCCTTTTAATGTGACAGCATGAAACGCACTGGAATGACCAAAGCTCCCCTCTGGTTGCATAGAGCTTAGTGTGACATAGTGGTTCCAAAAGCTCTGATTTATCAGTGGCCTGCATGCTTTTTTGTTTTAGTGTCACCCCATGTGCTGTATCTTAAAAGTCACATGGTGGAATGCAGAGCAATCCACTTTAGTTCCGCATACAAATTTGCTAGAACTTAAAACCAGTTTAAAACAAGCCTTCATTTATTTAGCACAACTCCTGTCACCCCATTAATTAGTCAGGGCTAAAATATGTTTTTTACAATATCACTGTTATATTAATTACCATAATCTCAATCATCTCTTGGTGCCAGTAGACATTGGTATAAAAAGCTCACTTTTTAATGTTCCTAATAAAACTACTTGGTAAAAAAAAAAAACATTGCCTCAAAGAAACACATTGTTTTGAAAATAAATTTTAGTATTAAGTATGTAGTTTGGAAAGTCAGGTCATATATTACATATTATATATTTTAGCAATTTTTTGGTAAGTATGGATCATCCTGTTTCACCCACTAAAGTAATCCGGTTAAGCTGAATCACTTGAGTTGGTGTTTGGGACCGCAAAAATTTCCAATACAGCGAGTTGAAATTCTTGTGGCGAAGGACAAATATGGGGGCGTTTTTTTCCTCCAGTTGAGCAGCAGTGTGCAACAACAGGTAGGGGAGGGAAAGCAGTGTGGGACATTATCCAGCCAGAGAGAATGCTGGTTACTTTGGCACCTTCTATGGAATCTCATTAAAAGGACTTTAAATTGTAGAAACGGTACAAGGGACCATACTAGAGGTTCATACCTGTAACATTTGAACGACATCGGTGAACAGTGGACCCCCATCATTTGCGGTTCACTATATATTACTAAGGATGTCTCTTGGTAAAAATCTGACGATACGATACGAAATGTATCATGATACAGGGGAGATGATACGATATATTTCAATTTAATTGAGTTTGTTTATATAGCTCAGATTCACAACAGATGTCATCTCAAGGCACTTTACAAGAATACAAACATTCCAATTAGTTTAAAGTTTTAGTTAGCTTCCTATTTAAGGAATCCCAACCGATCGCATCGAGTCATTGACTTGAGGTTGCGTCCCGGTGATGCAGACTTCCAACCACAGCAATCCTTCAGCAATCCCTCATACTGAGCAAGCATGTAGCGACAGTGGAGAGGAAAAACTCCCCTTTAACAGGAAGAAACCTCCAACAGAACCAGAACCAGAACCTGGCTCAGTACGAGCGGTCATCTGCACCGTCTGGGGGTTTAAGAAGAGCAGAGACACAGAAAGAACAGAGGATCTGATATAAGAGTACTTTCTATGTTAAACAAAAGTGAAAAGATAATATCAAGACACACAGGGTTTAGTCGATGGCCCCTGTCCAAACGGTATTGTACCAAACCAGGATACCAGACCAGGTGTAGCTTCCATGGAGAGAAAAACACTGAGAGAACACAAAGTTAGCAGTCGAAATATAGCATATAATGCAACGTGATAGTAGTAGAAAAGGAAGTAGCGGAGTGAAGAAAATTGGTAAGTCTGTCCTCCAGCAGTCTAAGCCTATAGCAGCATAACTACAGAGATAGCTCAGGATGACCTTAGCCACTCTAACTATAAGCTTTATCAAAAAGGAAAGTTTTAAGCCTGGCCTTAAAAGTAAACAGAGTGTCTGCCTCACGGACTAAAGCTGGGAGCTGGTTCCACAGGAGAGGAGCCTGATAACTAAAAGATCTGCCTCCCATTCTACTTTTAGAAATCCTAGGAATTACAAGTAAACCTGCAGTCTGAGAGCGAAGTACTGTTCACAATCGCTGTCCATCTAATCTGACTGAGCTGGAGCTGTTTTGGAAAGAAGAATGGGCAAGAATTTCAGTCTCTAGATGTGCAAAGCTGGTAGAGACAAACCCTAAAAGACTGGCAGCTGGAATTGAAGCAAAAGGTGGTTCTACAAAGCTTTGACTCAGGGGGCTGAATAATTACGCACACCCCACTTTTTAGTTATTTATTTGTAAAAAAAATGTTTGGAATCATGTATGATTTTCGTTCCACTTCTCACGTGTACACCACTTTGTATTGGTCTTTCACGTGGAATTCCAATAAAATTGATTCATGTTTGTGGCTGTAATGTGACAAAATGTGGAAAAGGTTCAAGGGGGCCGAATACATTTGCAAGCCACTGTATATGGTGAAAAGAATTGGTCCATTATTGCGATACTATGAGTAAGACAATATATTGGAATTTAACTGTTTAACTGTTGAAAAACTGTCACAGCGTTCTAATGACTCCAACCCGTTTCATACTTTAACACATCCAGTTTTATTACTAGATCTTGTTGATCCACTGAAACGAAGAAGGTGAAAAGAAGCCACAAACTAGCTGTCATACTTTTAATTTTATTACAAAAATGACTAAAAACGCTAATGCTAAAAACGAAAAAAAAAACCCTGATACATTGCTTTTGAATATTGATACAATATCGGGACATAAAGTATCGCGATATATCGGCGTATCAATATTTTCTTACATCCCTAAAATTGATCTATTTGCGGATGTTGTGTAGAGCATATCTAAAATATACGAAATAAAATCCAGTTTGGGATGCAGTATTGTTCCACCATGGATTGACACTCACACCTCAACGTCTTTAAAGACGAGTAAAAACAATAATTCGTTTTCTACTTTTACTTTTGAAAGAATATAGAAAAACTGAGAAAAAACGAAACTTTATTCTGCTGGTTGTAAATACAATACACTTGGAATCATTCTGTGTCCTTTTATTTATTTTTTAATCGCAGCATGGTTTGTTTGATTTAGTCTGTATCAATCAGCGCTGTATGCATTTAAAGCAACTTGAAGCAGAAAGCTTCTTTATAGCTTTGGCTGTTTGTATTCCCATTTTCTTTCCTTGGAAGCAGACCGTGATTAAAACAGATGATATAGGCATATTGTATTTCCTTGGGGACTGGAAGGAATGCAAATGCATCATAACCATATTATACTAGTTAGAAACAGTGTGCGTTGCCAAGCCTGTGGATACAGGAGAGGGTTTACACACTTACTCTAAAAGAGATCCCAGTCTCAAAACTGCAACAAAAGGAGAGGTATTTGATACCACTGGACTATCTTTGACATCTCGTTTCATACACAGCTCTGAGAGCTCTCCGTCAAAATACAGATTCGTCTCCCAGCAGCTTAGCGGAGGAGGCCCCAGAAAGAACTGGCCTACATGTGCGTGGAGCGTCTCCGAGATTCCGTTTGGCATTTCTGTTGTGAGGGAAGCATGTCGCTGGTGGGACTTTGGCCCGCACAATCCCTTCTCTGTTAAAACAATGCGCCAGTTGTCCTCCCTAACCTAATTACTCCCTCCAGGGGGAGAAAGGCAACAGCACCAAATCCCATAGTTAGGAGCTCTGATCTGGGTCTTGCTGTAAGAAAAGGCCTCATTCATTTCTTTCCCTCCGTCCACGCCACATGCACAGACACACATGTACAAGCCCTCACTCTGTTTCTCAGTTTGGGTTCAGCCTGATAGAAGCTAATTGCAAGCTTATGGACGACAGGTCTCTTGATGTGTGTTTTTCTTAGCGCGGAAACATTATACAGTTAGGCATGGCTCAGTTACCGGATTCAAGGTATCCCAAAAAACAGTTTCCGAAGCACAAAAAGGCTCCATGGTTGGGTTCTTACGGTTTGAAATCATTGTAATGAGATGTCAGAGAAGGGGACTGGCGCTGGCGCTGTGTTACACTATGCTCCATAGTGTAACACAGCGCCAGCCCCGCCCCATCCGGTGCGGCACACTTCGTGGATCTCAAAAACAATTTTAATACCTTTTCAAAGGTTTTTTTAAGACCTTCTAAAAATGAATGTACGACTTTATCGCAATGCACTCATCAATTATCAAACGGTCGAAGTGTGTGATTCAAGTAGAAAGAAATCCATTTTGCAAATAAAACTTTAACCAACGTTTATTCAAATTTCCCCAAGTACATGATCAGAATACAGTCGGATATTATGGCATCCTGTATGACAAGGCAGTAAAGCTATAAATGCTTGTCTTGGTTACGCACCAAAATCACCTCAGCCCGCTGCGTTGGAGTGGCCGCTAGTGCCACCCTGAGGTCGGATGTGGTAGACCACAGGGGGCCGAAGTCATTGCTGTGGAGGTGGAATGGCGTACTCACAGGTGCGCCCGCCGTCACTGTAGCAGCCTTAGAATGAAACCTGGCGATTGATCGGCACGGATGTTCACGGCAGTTAATAGGGGTGCTTTTGTGGCTAGCTCCATCCATGTGCCAAGAATCAGCAAATTCACACTTCCCCATTTTCGCTGAACTTCACTGTGAATTAGCGGGATACGTCTCGTCAGCAACGGCACGTCCGTAGCGACTGAAAGTCACGTGGAACGGAAACCCGAGGAAATGGTCTGCATAAAATAATATAAACTTATTTTATTAGTTTATTTGCGTCTATTTTTGATAGACAAACTTATTTTAAAAATATGACAATATTAACCAAATTTAAGACTTTAAAAAATCGATTTAAGACTTTTTAAGGGTCCTAACTTTCCTGAAATCATTTGATCAACTTTTAAAACTTTTCAAGACTCTGCAAAAACCCTGGGCTAAATGACATTTTTCTAGCTCTTGATAAAAGACCAACTTGGCAGTTTGAGAATACTTCCAGTTGCAAAAAAAAAGCAGCCAATCACATTGTGGATTCTAAAGGTGGAGCTCATCTCTCTTATTAAGGCAACACAGCTGACAATCAGTGAGCAGCAATATGTGTAAAGCAGCAGACTGCAGTCCCGAAAAACAACCATATAGATCAGTGGTCCTCAACCTTTTTTATCGCCACGGACCGGTTTAATATCAGACAATATTTTCACAGACCGGCCTTTAAGGTGTGGCGGATAAATGATAACGGGCCGTATAAAAACGGGCTATTTTTAAATTATAACAATAGATGTAGTAAATCCAATGTGTATTCACAGCTTTATTAACAGCGTCCTGCTAACATCGAGCAGACAACATAACACGAGTAACACTCAGCCCCCTAACGCTCTCTGGTCGCCATGGTAACATGTAAACATACCTTTGCGCGTTCACACCGGTCAGCGCGTCCAGGCAGCAGGGCAGCTAGATTACATGCAAGTCTATGGTATCTACGCATCTAGTGGGCGGCAAACTGCCAAGCAGCAAGTCGCGCGCGTCGGCGTAGCTGGCATCAGCGCGTCCACGCGGCTGATGCCCCGACGGTCCGTCGGACCGTCTGCTGCGTCAAGTTGGGAAAATTGAACTTTCGGGCAGCAGACGCGCGGCGTCAACCAATCAGAGCGACTCGTTGTACTGACGTAGTAACTCCTTCCATGGGGGAATCGGCAAATTTTTTTATTCAAGATGGAGGACAAACTGATCGTCGCTGTATGTAATGTCCGTGAACTGTATGACCCGTCTTCGTCTTTTTACAAAGACAGGAAGAGATCGGATCTGATTTGGAGGAAGATATCGGAGGATATTGGAGTGCCAGGTAAGCAGTTAAACATAGAAAAAAATATTTTTTCTTTTAACTTTGTTGTTATGTTAGCTAACGCTACGCTAGCCAAAAGCGGTTAGGGCAACTACGACGCACCGACGCAGACCACAAGTGTGCAAGCAGCTGGGTTTTAATTTTAAAGCGTCGACTTTCGTCCGTTTGAGCGATTTGACGCCTGGACGCGCTGACCGGTGTGAACGCGGCTTTAGTCTATGTTAGGGGCCTCTAAAGCCGCGTTCACACCGGTCAGCGCGTCCAGGCGTCAAATCGCTCAAACGGACGGGGACGCGCTGATGCCAGCTGCGTCGACGCGCGCGACTTGCTGCTTGGCAGTTTGCCGCCCACTAGATGCGTAGATACCATAGACTTGCATGTAATCTAGCTGCCCTGCTGCCTGGACGCGCTGACCGGTGTGAACGCGCCATAACCCCCTGGCAGCAGACCAGTACCGGGCCGTGGGTCATTTGGTAAAGGGCCGCACAGGAAGAAATGAATAACTTACAGTGTTTACCGGTTTGTTTATTATCCGAGTCTAAACAGTGTTTTATTTTGAAAAATGACCGGATTCTCAGTAGTAAAATCCGGCTATAACTCACTGTTGACGCATGTCACGACGCTTTACTTGGTCAACTGATACGTAACCCCGGAAAAAACAACAACCCACAAGCTAGCAGAATGGTTTCACAGCGGTCTGTGAAAGGTTTCGTGGCAAAAAGGAAACGGTCCCTTTCACAACCTGAGATATAAGATTTAGAACATGTGGTAGAAAACAAAAACCGACGGTAATAGAAAAGGTGTGATTAAAGGCAACTAGCTAACATTTAGGCGTGAACAAAGTCAACATCTGCTTTGAAGTTTCATCTCTATGTTAATAAAAAGTTCTATTAAAACACAGATAGAGCCTTTACATTTGTTTTTTTAAAACATAAAAGCGGCCATTTTTCATACTTTTTTGGGCACACTTCCCAGGTATTCTTCTAAACTTCTTTTTAGGGTAGCGTCGCGTGGCGTACTGGTGGTTGGTGCGGGCACCCCTTGTACGGAGGATTTCGTTTTCAATGCGGCTGTCCTGAATTCGAGGTCTTCTCCTTTCTGTTCGCTATTCTCTGCTGAATAAAGGCCACTAGAGCCACAAAATCAAAAAAATCAAAAATGTTTTCGAATTTTTGTAGCCCTGCAGATATCGATTATTTTAGTAATTGAGTAATCTAGTGATTATTCTGATGATTAATAAAGAAATTGATCATTCAAAGGCAGTGTAGAGTATGCAAAGTTATAAAAAGTCAGATTGAGCAGGCTCTACAATTCTATATATTATCTCAGCTTTTCTATATTATTTCGCTGTTAATAAATATTTTACAATCAGTTTGTTTTTTGTACTTTAAAATTTATTTTTCGTAGCACTCTCATTCATGGTGAATACAATAAGCCATATAAATAATAAACATTTGTTATAACGTATGTTTGTAGATTAGTGATTGATTTTACACATAATTTTACATTCATTTTGGTGATAAATTAATTTAAGAAACAGAAAATGTTTGGAGCCACTTGGGAGCCTGAATTAGCATCACCATTGAGGATGTGCAGTTGTCAAACGCTAATTCAGTTTAGCAAGAAGCACACCATGGGTTTTCTCTCGGTTTAGTATCCAGCGGGCCCACACTTGATAGTTTTTATTTATTTCATTCTTTCTGTCGCTGTGTTTCATCGTTACACTCCTCAATGCGTTCATTTCTGTCAGACATCTTTTGGTTTTAGATACGCTGGTAGCATAAGCTAACCAAAATAAACGCCTGGGCGGAACTTCACCGTAAGTGAGCGCATTGTGCAACTGAAATAACTATCCAGGCAGACGTGCGGTATAGTAATATTGGATTTTACGCATATTTGAGGCAAATTATGTGGCTTGAGTATTTTTAGTACTTGAATTCCTGGAATTACTTGAGGAATCGTTTTAGTACCAGTTATTTGAGACAGTTTTACAGTCTTGAACTCTTCACTGTTTTGGGGGGGGGGATTGTTTGTTTTTCTAACAATATTGCTGGAATATTTTCTTGTTTTTGTGAACCCAACATTGTCACATCTTCTGATCAGGATGATTAGTAAATCCAGACAGTTTAATAAAAGTAGCGCAGGGGACAGACATATTTTTTAGGTACCTTTTATTTAATTCACAGCCCTTTTGTAATTCCCCACCCACCCCCTCTTGTTTTTTGTTTTTTGTTTTGTTTCTCTCTTTATTCTACTGTCTTTGCGCAGAGATGTCCTTCTCAATCCAACCTCGCACAGACACTCAAAACAACCGCTCTGGTTTGAGCTCCTCGCTTTGGTTTGCACGACGTTCTACTTAAAGCTCACTTTAAGAGGTGGAAGAATATATGGGCAGCAGCAGACCTGCAGGCCGAGACAGTGGGGGTTTGTGAGCTAGGAATGGTGGCAAAGCATTTGCATAAAGGGCAGGGCATCAGGCCCAATGGTGGAAAAGGTTGGCATCACGCCTTTCAGACTGGCAGATAGGGAGGACTGGAGAGAGAGGGAGACACAGGGAAAGAGGGGGTGTAGTCAATAGTGCATCCCTTGTTCAGAAAGAGGAGGTCCCTAGCTGTTGGCAGGAGAGCGGGCCAAATCTCCAGTTTGATTGTGTGCTAGATTGGCCCTTTATTTGTCTGATTGCAAAGCATTCAACACTGCTTTAGAAGTGAGCTTTACTTCTCTGTAGAATTTATTCAGGCGAGAGGGGTTTTTTTTTCCGTTGTCCCGTCTGGCCTGCTCCGTGATTGTCTCCGCACATATGTCCCAGAGTCGCCTGTGCCCACCCCCCCACCCCATAGCCACAAGCTCACCGGCTTGTTGAGTTGAACCTGAACTTGTTATTTTGGAGATAAATACGGAGCCGTGGAGGCAACCAGTCGCCGTCCGCCTGAACTCGGCGTTGTCTGTTGCGTCACCCTGAATCACCAGGCCGCCTTTGCCCGTTCGCCGCCCTGGATTTCAGCAGTGTGACAGTAGGCAGGGAGTGATAGAGACAAGTATTCACGTGGATATGTTGTTTCTGTGCTTCTGTCCATAAGTAATATGTATAAAGTAGGGGTGTAATTATGGTACACAAAAATCCTGGTTCAGTATGTTTTTGGTACACTTTGTCAAGTGTATTGTCAAGAACAATAAACAGAAATGTGGACATGACTTTTTAAGCAAATAACCTTTTTTCCCGAATTCCTGCCTTTCAATTCCTGAAATTAATTGGATTCTGGTAACTGATTAACACAAAAAGTTGAAAGTATGGAAATCACTGGAGTTTTGATTGGATTTTTTAAATAGATAAAATTGTACAAGCAGACATAGCCAGAGTAGAAGCTGTTGTGAGAATTCCTTCTCATCGACGAGGATTCCGCCGACTTGCATTTCTACTGTCGCTGGATGAGAAACCATAAATGTTCTCAAATAGAAGTTTTGAATTTGAATTTTATTTGTATTAGGACAGTACAGAATTATCAACAATTCAGCAGGCAGCATCATTGTAAATATGCCAGAATTAGCACAATAGCTTAATTTCATCCGTTGTCCTAAGGCAGTGTTATTATCACAGAACACATGAGCTGGTAAAGTATTCCATGACTGCATGCCTCAGTTTGGCCAAATGTAGTCCTGCGCCGTTGTACATCACAGTCTCCTCTGGTTAGTGTTCTAGTGTTTAGGCTACTCCGTTTTTAGTCTCTTTTTGTTTTTATATAAAGTCCCTTAATGGTGAGGGCACAAGCCCATTCAAAATTGTAAAAATGAGGCAGAGATCCAAAAACACTTGATAGCTGTTGAGGTCTAAAAATATGAAACTTATTTATAATTTTACAATAATGAACATCTATAGGCTTCCTGTCTAGAATTTTCGGCGTGTTCATGAAGAGAGACGTGATTTGTTTTGAGACGCTTTCTGTTGTATGAGATTAGACTGATCAGCATGCATATATGCCTTTGCTTACTCAACAGTAGGAAGAGGCGTTATATGTTAAAAATGTGATAGCTGGGAGTCTTTTCTGTTTTGTTTTGCTGTCGCCTTTGGACGTCGTGCTGCGCTCGGTGAGTTCTGGGCATAAACATTCTGCATGTGTTCAGGTAAAAAAAACAGCTGGATTCATTCGGTGCACGTGCGAACCGAACCGACAGGTACAAATACATGTACCATTACACCCCCGTTTTAAAGCCTTGCTTTCTAAGTCAATTGCTGCCCGTTGTCATCATGACCACCGGTAGAGTGACAACATCTAACCCACAGTACCCAAAAACCTTTATAGCCCTTTTAGTCATGGCTGTGAGGAACTGTTTGATCAAAGACATCTTTTCTTCCTCAACAGATCAGCAGACAGTACATTCCATTTTTTGAAAAACAGCTGGAAATGATTTTAGATGGTGAGAGGGCATCTTCCCATCTTGCAGTGTGATTACAGACTAATGATAGATGGATTAAAACCATTAAAACAAGGCAGAGAGTCTGGGATGTTCCCCTAAAGCTAAGTTAGGGCAATTAATAAAATACAGAACAGAACGTCATCTTTTTTTGTGGGGTTGTTTTGAGGTTGTTACAGTGTGACAACTAAAAATACCAATGTTTTACACGATTTAATCCTGATCTTTACACGAAGATGTGTGATGATCATTGCCTTCGTTTAAAACAGAATAGCGACACGTATTCCTACTGCCGCTAAGGTGTTATAACAGGTTGATTATTACAGTGGTATTATCTACAACCTTTATCTAGATGTTAGTTAGGTCAGTTGTCTGCTCACAAAGAGCCTGGTGGTCGGTTCCATGCGACTGCATTACTATAAAAGCACTGATGGGTCGTTTGGTTTCAAAACCATGATTTGCATAAAACACGTTCTTTTTTTTTTCAGCCAGCCAAATTTATCTTTCTTTCAAGCAAAGGAGAATTATAGTTTATTTCAGCCGGCTGACTAGCATCTTATCCCATGGGCTTCACATGTGAATGTCCATGGGTTTCACACTTTTATTATGGTCACATGTTTTTCCTCATATCTGATGTTTTTTTGAACATGTTTTCACATGGGTCAATTTTTTTTTTTTTTACATATCACATGTGATTATCCAGTGTGGAATGCATGTGTTTTTTTCCATGAGGGAAGGTTTTCAGCGACATGCTGACCTTTTCTGCGGACATTTTAGCTGCCATTACAGTACAGCCAACAATTGACCTGAAATCCATGTGTGATCCAAACATTTAGAATTCGACCAGCTTGCTAAATAACTCAAATAAGACTATGGTTGTGTCTAAATTCAGGGAGCCGTAGGCCGGGTCCTTCATTGAGGTCTAAGACCAGAAGTGGGCAGCTGTGAAATTGGACAGATTTATTCCTTTAAAAATGGAGTTTAAATTCATCCTGACTTTTTTTTTTGTACTTATTTATTCCTTTCTCATAATAGAACAATGTTTAAATACATTACTTTTTTACCAAATTATATTAAAAACCATGCCTATGTAAATGACAACAGCCTAACAGCACAACCGCTTTAAAGCTTTAATTGCTGTACCGCCAGATTTTACCATGCTTTTATACTGTTAGTGAAAGCTAACAGTTAGCAACGCGGCTCGTAGAAGCTAACCGTTTACAACTCGGCTAGTAGAAGCTAACAGTTAGCAGCTTGACTAGTAGAAGCTAACAGTTAGCAACTCGGCCAGTAGAAACTGACAGTTAGCAACTCGGCCAGTAGAAGCTAACCGTTTGCAGCTCGGCTAGTTGAAGCTAACAGTTAGCAATTCGGCTAGTGGAAGCTAACCGTTTGCAACTCGGCCAGTAGAAGCTAACAGTTAGCAATTCGGCTAGTGGAAGCTAACCGTTTGCAACTCGGCCAGTAGAAGCTGACAGTTAGCAACTCGGCCAGTAGAAGCTAACAGTTAGCAGCTTGACTAGTAGAAGCTAACAGTTAGCAACTCGGCCAGTAGAAACTGACAGTTAGCAACTCGGCCAGTAGAAGCTAACCGTTTGCAGCTCGGCTAGTAGAAGCTAACAGTTAGCAATTCGGCTAGTGGAAGCTAACCGTTTGCAACTCGGCCAGTAGAAGCTGACAGTTAGCAACTCGGCCAGTAGAAGCTAACTGTTAGCAACTTGGCTAGTAGAAACTGACACTTAGCATCTCGGCTAGTAGAAACTAACAGTTTGCAGCTCGGCTAGTAGAAGCTAACAGTTAGCAATTCGGCTAGTGGAAGCTAACCGTTTGCAACTCGGCCAGTAGAAGCTGACAGTTAGCAACTCGGCCAGTAGAAGCTAACAGTTAGCAGCTTGACTAGTAGAAGCTAACAGTTAGCAACTCGGCCAGTAGAAACTGACAGTTAGCAACTCGGCCAGTAGAAGCTAACCGTTTGCAGCTCGGCTAGTAGAAGCTAACAGTTAGCAATTCGGCTAGTGGAAGCTAACCGTTTGCAACTCGGCCAGTAGAAGCTGACAGTTAGCAACTCGGCCAGTAGAAGCTAACTGTTAGCAACTTGGCTAGTAGAAACTGACACTTAGCATCTCGGCTAGTAGAAACTAACAGTTTGCAGCTCGGCTAGTAGAAGCTAACAGTTAGCAACTCGGCTAGTAGAAGCTAACCGTTTGCAACTCGGCCAGTAGAAGCTGGCAGTTAGCAACTCCGCCAGTAGAAGCTAACTGTTAGAAACTTGGCTAGTAGAAACTGACACTTAGCATCTCGGCTAGTAGAAACTAACAGTTTGCAGCTCGGCTAGTAGAAGCTAACAGTTAGCAACTCGGCTAGTAGAAGCTAACCGTTTGCAACTCGGCCAGTAGAAGCTGGCAGTTAGCAACTTCGCCAGTAGAAGCTAACTGTTAGCAACTTGGCTAGTAGAAACTGACACTTAGCATCTCAGCTAGTAGAAACTAACAGTTTGCAGCTCGGCTAGTAGAAGCTAACAGTTAGCAACTCGGCTAGTAGAAGCTAACCGTTTGCAACTCGGCCAGTAAAAGCTGACAGTTAGCAACTCGGCCAGTAGAAGCTAACTGTTAGCAACTTGGCTAGTAGAAACTGACACTTAGCATCTCGGCTAGTAGAAACTAACAGTTTGCAGCTCGGCTAGTAGAAGCTAACAGTTAGCAACTCAGCTAGTAGAAGCTAACCGTTTGTAGCTCGGGTAGTAGAAGCTAACAGTTAGCAACTCCCCATCATGGCGGAACACGTTCAAGCTTGTGTTATTTGTGGACATAGCACATCTCTGTTGCATTTTTTTTACCCAAGAAAGAGGAGCTGAGGAAGAAAATGTTGAAATTTGTCTTTGGAACACCGCCAGCGAAGTATGTTACGTTAGTTATTTGTTCAACGGTAGCATAAGAGTTGCATTGCTGTTAGCCAATCGGAGGCGAGATGTTTGCATATCATGAATATTATTGAGTAAGACTCGGAATCCTGACGTTTCGCCCCCACCCACTCCTCCTACAAACTGCAACCCCCAGGAGGAAATGGGAGCGAGAGAGCATTTTTTCCCCACATAAAACGACTCACATTCATTCAAACTAGAGACCACAGCAAATTTATTGAAATAACGAGTGACTGAGACCTTTTAAAGCTAACCTAAAAATGTTTTTCAGATTGAAATAATTGTCTCGTTTAATACAGAGTTTAGAAAAAGACAGTCATTCTCTGAAGGTGTTCAGTAAAACAAGGTAAAACGTGGATTTTTTTCTCTCTCAGGAGATGTAAACAATAAATCAGTTTTTCAGCAGTAATCGAAAATGAAAAGGAACACAGTGGAACCACGTTTAGGTTGGAAAGCTGTTTTTCTTTAGGATCAAGTAGATTAGAATATAATCCGACTCCAGCCAGAGGCTTTGAGGTGCACTTGCGCTCCATCGTAAATCCCCGTGAACCTAAACGATGTGCGCGTACAGAAAGGAGGGTGGAGGTGCAGCTGCATTGCTCACACACACACACACACCACAACTTACTGTGGGCAGCAATGCTTCGAGGGTGTCACCAAGCTGCTGTTTGCAGTCGGGCTTCTAGCCTCAAACAGGCGACAGACACCGGCATCTAAGGCTTGAAAACACACCCCGTGTTGTTTCAGCTCACGTCTTTCTGCCTGCCAGTGTGTGAAGTAGCTGACTCTGGCATTTCGCTCTCATCTCTTTGAAAAGAGGAGTAAAGCCCTACAGCTTTGCTGAGCAGCAAGTTAACACATCAACCTGAAGATCCTTTTCAATCTGAGTCATGCTGAAATTCGGATTCCAAATGCAAAAAAACAAAACACACAAAAAACGGGGGATCTTTTCACGAGAGGCCTCGTGGAGTTCCACCCGTCTGATAAATCAGAGAATCTCTGTTGAAGGGGCACGCTGTTCACCTGATGAGATATCTCGCCTGATAAAACACATCCGACTGGTACTTTCCTTTTTTTTTTGTGAGATGAAAATATGAATGCTGGATCAAAGAGAATGGAGTCGCTAAATGCTTTTCTTTGTTGTGTGCCAGGAGGGTTTTTAAACCAGAGGAGAAAATGACCATCCACCAGCAGCCAAGTGCTAGTGGGGCCGGCCGTTTTCCTCCGACAGATGTTTCATGAAGTTATTATAAATAAACTGTTTTATTTTTGATAGAAGGTGCCTGAAGTCTGGAAGTGTATCTCTGACAAAGTGTTAAAAAATTAGTGGGATTTTATGTAATCTAGCAACCTGCCAAACTGTATTCAGTTTCCCCTTACGCTGATACTAAATTAAATCCAGAGAAACCAAATTCTCTTCAGAAGTCACACCGTAGTCAAATATGGTATTCTCTGAAAAACTACAGTAATGTCTGCATATGCCTCAACCAGAGGTCGGCTAGACATTTTTGTTGTTCGTTATCTTGACCGGCGGCGTAAAAAAAAAAGAATCTATTTTTAGCTGTCAATCTTTAACATGATAACATATTCAATAGTATTTATTTTTATTTATTTTAAATAATATTCAATCCAAACAAGCTGAACAGAGAACTATGTATAAAAAAATTTAATTAAACGAATGCAGTGAAAATACGAACAGTTCACCTGCTGTGGCCTGAACGCACAGTCTCACAACTTCCTCCTGCTCCGCATGGAACTGAAACGCCCCGAAATGTCTCGAAAGCTATCGCTTCAGCGGGAGGAAATCCCGCCAGTTGCCACGACACCGGAGCTCTTCAACGCGCCGTCACCTCCCACAGAGAGCGAGACACATTGAGTACGTTGTCCAGGTTGGAGATTTTCCTCCTATGCTCTCATGGAAATCTTTTTTTTTTTGTTGATTGATAAATGTAGATACTTGTACTCTGTGTTTAAAGTTCAAAATGTCTGCTCATTTGCTCCAAGTGGTCAGAGGTTTGAGTACTAATATGTCCAAATGATGGACGGCCTTCAGATTTTCCCATCACTGTGAAAAAACACAACAACTAAAAAAACGGTCAAATACGGAATATATTCGGTTAACGTGACCGCTGGCTTCAACATACACACATCAACCGTATTGTGAAATATGGTGGCAGCATCATGCTGTGGGTATGTATGTTTTTTTTGTTTTTTTTAAGTGATACAGAAAAGCTGGTCCGCGGGGACCGTGGAGCTCTTAAGTTTCTGCTGCCGTGGCGCTCAGCTGATCCAGCCCAGCTCAATCGCGCGTTCATGGTTCCTTTATTTTTGTAACGTTCTATAAAAGCCAAACGATCCAAAGTCGTCCGCTTTTGTCTCAACGTCTGTGTCGATTGTCAGCCTTCCAGGACGAGCTAATTCAGAGCGCTCAAACGTGAGGCTCTTGTGTCTTGAGCAGCTTTTTACCTCATACACAATAGGGCTTTTTCTCAGGCCCGTTCGCAGGTCGAGAGTCCAAGGCCGATCCGAGACCGCGGGAACAGAATCTGCCCGAGTCTTCGCCCCCTCTCCATTCAAACCGTGGATCCGGAGCATTTTGGGGAAGGTTTTGAATTTTCCCTGACGGTGACCTGGCTTTGGATTGTTTGTATTTACTGCAGCGATAAAGCGCAGAGTATAAGATTGATCTGTAATGAAGTAAATCTAACGTAAAAAAAAAAAAAAAAAGCCGTATTGGAGGTCATAAGCAGCTGTTTTGTTTGCTTCTGCCTTGGGCTGGCCGTAAAGAGAATAAAGAGGCCTTTTGGGTTGGGAACGGCTTGATAGAGCAAGCACCTATTCCTTGCAATTCTTCCAAAAGACGAGTCGCTTTTTGCTACTTTTTTCTGTTTTTCACCCCAAGTGTTTCTCTGGTGCCTGGATCGCTACACGGCGCTGTTTGTTTCTTTTAGGAGGAAGATCTGCCCGAGCTCGTCCAGTTCCGCCAATCTGATTGGTTTGAGACGAGACGAGAGCCACGGCGGGTCGAAGAAAGCCCGGGCCGGATTGGAATGCGCAGTGCGTGCCTCTTCCCCGGCCCACCCCGCACAGCCACCCACCCACTCGGGTGGAGGAGGGGGGGCAGTCACCGCAAATTGCTTGCAGACTTTTCACACATAGTAACGTGCCGGTTTTATGAACTCATCCGAGGACGCCGTGCTCCGTGGATCTTTGCTCGGCAGAGCAACGGAGACGGGTGGGTCAGAGGGATTGTTAGTCACTCTCTCTCCTTTCTTATTATTGACGATTCAATGCCTGTTTCTGATCATTAACAGGAGCGATATTAGTGGACGATCCCACAGCAGTGAAAATGTCTTGTGGATTAAACTGAGAAAGATGAGGTTCCGTGAGGGTCCGGCTCTATGCTTAAAAGTCCAACCGAGTCAGAAGAGGAAAAGATCCAGATGCAGCCTGTTAACGTGGCCTGGCTCCATGTCAGCAGCCTTCGCCGGTGGGGTGAGGGGGGGGTGTCAGGGACACTCAGCTGGGCAGGAGAGGACACGGGGGCCGCGCTAATGAAGGGACCCGGCAGCTGGGAGGCCCTCGGGTCACGCCGACCAGCGCTCTAATTGGCCTGATGAGATCGCGGCGCATTCACGGCGAGGTCAGGCGCCGCAGGACGGAGGCGGCTACTGCCGGGTCAGGGAGGGCGCGCAAAGTTTGGGATTTCTAGGAGTTCTGATTGGTTGTTGGCGATTGAAAGCATTGAGCTGATTTAGATGGAAGAATATTAAGACTTTTTGTGACGGAACAGAATAAAATACTGAAATGGATTTCTCTGTCCTTGAGGGTTTTGATGGTTTCCCTTGAAGATTTGGACTTTGAATCTCACCCTTTCCCCTAAACTCTAGAGAGGCAGTTTTATGATTGATATGGTATCAGGTATGGGCCAGTTCAGTGAAAATCTGAAAAGGGAGGCTTGCCTTTGTATCAGCCCCACCTCACTGATAACCCCGAATAAAATTCATTACAACCAACTGAGTTTGGAAGACTGA
This sequence comes from Valencia hispanica, assembly GCA_963556495.2. Taxonomy (NCBI): domain Eukaryota; kingdom Metazoa; phylum Chordata; class Actinopteri; order Cyprinodontiformes; family Valenciidae; genus Valencia; species Valencia hispanica. Next base: position 10,385,103 of record OY747718.1, read on the forward strand.
TAGCCAGTGAAGACCGAGGAGGATGCAGTAAGGCTCCATCGGCCCGCCCCAACTTGTTGCTACACACTGTGCCAGACTATAGAAAGGGCTTACAGGGGTCAGCAGCCCAGGGGCCCAACAGATTTTTTCATTATTTTGTTATGAATGCCTTTTTTGTAAACATTATATTTTATGTAAAACTCATAAACCCATATCAGGTGAGTTGTATTAATATGTTGGGATTTTTATGAACACAAACAATATTCAAATATTTGAAAATGATTATGTTATAGTACCTTTTTAAAAAAAACAAAACATGGAGCTAGTGGCCAGGGGACGTATTAAACCTTCTATGCATCAGTTCATATTGACTGAGGTACTTATTAATGTACTGTAATTTGCATCAGTAAAATAATTTTCCTTCAGTGGATAGGGCACCAAAAATGGCCCCAGCCCATCATTGTAGATCCAGCCCTGGCTACACACTGCCAGTCAGCTGGCTGAAAGATTTTCAAAGTATTTCCAGTCATGATGTGGAAACTAAAGCAGCGCCAGCTATCAGGCTATTTCAAGTAACATTGTGTTAAAACTATATTTTCAGAGCGATACGGGTCCAAAAGATGAGCAAGAACATCTAAAAGTTAGTCAGTTATTACTCTAAAATACCCGAGTAGCTGTTTAGTCTGTATTTTTACGTCTGAATTACCAGAGCCTATGACTTTTTTATTTTATTTTAAAACCGTTTATAATCAGCAGGAATCCTTTTTTATTCTTCACTTTTAAATCAAACCCTTCCTGAATTATGTATTCTTTTTTTTTCCTTTTAACTTATATGAAAACATGGACTACGTAGGTAACAAACAAAAAAGAATCGTATTTTCTTTATCGTATTCCTCCAAATTAATTAAAATATTAATGTAAATTAACTTAAAGAATAAAAAATAACTGGGTCTCTCATTGATCATCTAAATCGAGCTGGAAACACTTGATGAATAGAGTTTTTTGTTTTGTTTTGTTTTATCTTCCGAAGTATAGAGCCTTTTTTTCTCTCCTCGCTGAAAGAGTTAATCTGAAGTTGGCAGCCAAACTCGTGCAGTCTCGCTCGGACGTGGGGAGAATCCCCAAATAAGCGACTTCAAAAATCATTCCTTTTGTCCTTTAATGATCGGATCTAGTTAGGAAATGGAAGTTGGGGAAAGTGTGTGTGTGGGGGGGGGGGGGGGTACACATTTAAATCCAACGAGGCAGTCTACAGCTTCTGTTGTGATCTTTGAAGCACCCACAAGATATGGCACTATTTTATAATATGATTTTATTTTTATTTTTGCTTAATTTTTAGATAGAAAATCAAATCGGGATGAATAGAGGGGGTTTTAGAGGGAGGAGAAAAAAAGGGCGATTCCAGATGTTGCACCGGGATGATCCCGGGTCACTCGAGGGCCTTGTTCTCATTTCAGTCCCCACATTTTAACTGGATCAACTGATGTCGACTTGTAGTCTTTTAAACGTGGCAGGAACTCCTCCTGTCCCTTCCCTGTGATTCCTGGAACAATCTGTCTTTTGCCTCTTTCTTCCCGACCCATCCATATTTAAAGCGCACTCGGAGAAAGAAGAAGAAGAAGAAGAAGAAGAAGAAGAAGAGACGCGATGGCGCATTTTTTAACTGTTTTGGCTGAGATTTTCATATATAAATATGTATGTGTGTTTGTTATTAACGGGTCCGGGGGAGGGGGAGGTGTTTGGAAAATAATCAATGGCTTTAACTGCAAGCATATCGGTCCTCTAGTAAAAGCCGCTTCGGGACTGTTCGTCTCTTTCTGGTGACCCTGAATGCGTCACCGGGCCTATCGGCGGAGAGCCACCGAGACAGAAACTATCGCGACAGATCTGACTCCTAATAAATAACAAGCCCGTGTTTTTATTAATAAGCCTCATGAAGCCAGGCGCGGCTTTATTGGCTCTTATTGAAACACAAGGTGAGAAGGAAGGAACGGGCAGTAGAGGCCTGGCCTTTTTACGCCGCTCCCCGCGGCAGATAAGCCGCTAAATATCACCTCAGGAGGGGTTTCCTTTATAGATACATATATACACTCATAACTGTTTCTCTAAAAACTGTCGTTTTTGTTTGTTTTTTTTAAACAGAGGAATACATTTAATTGATGCTGTTTATTCTAAATGGAGTACTTTTACCTCAAAAACGGTTCAACTCTAATTATGAAGCTCTTTCAGCTCATATAAAAACAAACAAAAAAATAGGGATTGGTTTGGGATTAAGGCATAACAGAGGTTACTAGAAAAAAACGATACGATTGTTAAAACTATTCTAAAGGAGGCTTGTGAGCAAACGGTTTCCGTGACAACCCTTAGGTGAGATGTGGCCCTTCATTGTTAACCACTGAGTAATAAGCAAGTTTGGCTGAATGAAGTCTAAAACTGTTCCTCAAACATGGAACTTAACTTTTTATTTGGTTGATGTATTCCTCTATTACGCAACAGGATAGTGTTGAATATTAGCCATTCAATTCATTTCAGTTTGAAGATGTTGATTCACTTTGCCCAGTTGTCTAAAGCTGATCTGTTTACATGTGTTGTTATACAAATAAATGAACCAACAGTAGAAGTTTAGATCAGTCATATGACCTGTGGTTGACAAAGCTTCCTTAACCAGTTTAGCAACAGCGCTAACGCTAACACTAAGTCAAACTTGTTAGCTAGCTGAGCTACCTTCAAAGCAACCACACATCGAGAGAATACACTTTAAAAGTTGTTGGGTTTTTTTTTTTTTTCTTACAGTTTTGCTGAAATGTAATACCCTGTTCATATTTGGTCTCTTTTTAACACAAAGGACAAAAAGAAGGCCTTTTGTTTTTCATTTTTTTAAGTGCTTGTTAGCTGTTGAACTCATAATTTATTTACCAAAACATTTAAATTTACTCAAATAAAATATTTGCTAAGTGCCACCCCAAATTTGGTTGAGAACTGTTCGGTTTATTACAGTATAAATTGGAATGATAAATCACCATTAACAGTTAAATTGTACGGAAATGTTTTAGGTGGATTTGTAATCAGAATAAAACCCTTACTGTTGTTGAGATTTAACTGCTATTGAAGTTAATGTGTGGGGAAACAATTATACTTTAAACTCATTTCATTGGCTAATCTATGATACACTCAGAAATTATTTTTTTTCACCGTGTATATTTCCTCCAGATTTGTCATCTTAAGAGACTCCGGTTATTTATAGGAAATGAACATGACTGTCTCTGTTTGTGGGAGGCGCGCAGGCTTAAAGAAAAAAAAAAATGACTCCAACCTCCTCGTAGTCCAATTCTGCTGACATCTGAATGGCGGTTTATTTGCATTTTGGCAGCAAAGAGGTGAACCCAGCGAGCTGTAATTCGTGGTGAAAAGCAGAGACACGGCGAATCACATTCAAGTGCCAGTTATCTTCTCCCGCTGCGGCGCGAGCCCAAGCTCCTGCAGGTGCAGCGGAGCGCAGACATGTTGGGACTCCGACGCGCACACTTTTGTCGCTCTTATCTGACCGTGGGATCAGACTTTGGACAGCGGTCAAACAGGCTGAATGCGTGCGGTCCTGAGCCGCTGTGTGTTCATGGCTCTTTAATGAAGGCGCTGATGCGTATCAGTGGGACTGGGTGTTTGAGACTTTTTTGCTTGGAGGTGGATGGATGGATCCTCAATTTAAAAACGCAGAAATCTTTTTATCTTTTTATTGTCCTCCCTGCGGCTATAGCCAAAATTATTCCCAGGTTTTAAAATGCTGAGAAATGATGAAGTTAAAGGTAGTTTTGTGCTTTTCGCTCCCCCCACCCCCAGACAATCATAAATTAAACTCAGCGTATAAAATACAAACATTTCTGTATTTTATTTTAATCAGCTTAAATGAGGAAAAGTTCAAAAATCGTTTTTACTCTCCTCATTTTTGTTGCATTGCGAGTCCAGTGTCAAAAACACGACACCCCCTGCAGTAAATGGGTGGGGACGTTATAGGAAGCGCGACGTGTGGAGGGTTTACAATGTTTTTTTTCTTCAGCATCTACATAGAGTGCTATTAACATTTATTTTGTTAGCTTTCAGCTTACTTCCCAGCTAACAGGATAGATGTTCTATGCTAACTATGATAGCACAGTAGCCAGGTGAGAAATCTCCACTGAAATTAAAGAACATTAGTTACTGGAAGTTCAAAAAGACCGATGGAAAGATCTTTAAAATGGCAGGGATACTTCTTGTTTCGCACTAAAAGCGAAGAGGAAAGCAAATGTTACAAAAAGGTGAGAGAAAAAGCAAGGAAGTTTCAGCCTGGAGCAGTAGTTAAAAGCCTCGGAGTGAAGATGGCCCACAGAAATTGAGAACAGTAATTCAAGATGGACACTGGCCCATTTTTTTTCTCCCATAATGTAATTTTACTGTAAATTAAATGACCATAGATGAGCATTTTCCCCAGATTACACCAATGAGTTGTAAACCTATCAGGTTGCGGGGAACAGCTGGTAATACGGTCATTTTACTTTGAAAAATGATCATTGGTATACTACACAGTCACAAAGAACTGTGCATACAGTCGTTGTTCTGGTGAAACAGCAGTTGTTTATAGTATAACATTTACACTATAAGCAGATTATATCAGCCAATGACTTCCCTTCAAATAAAAACACTGGCCGACAGTGAATGCGGATATATTTTGGTGGTTGGCTTGAAGATTGGATCAGTCAAGCTTGAAAAAGTTATCGCTTTGCCAAAAATAAATAAAAAACTAAACAAAAAGAGAGTTGGAAGTTGTAACTTTCAACTTTTCCCATTTTTGTAAGAGCAGTTTGTGCGCTGCAGGCTCGTTGATCACTTCTGTCTGTTACCGTTGCAAAGAAAATATATTGTCTGCGTGATCTGTGAAAATGCTGCGCCACAAAGAAAATCAAGTATCATATTCAGTCGGTTGGGATTTTCACCCTCACTGCCTTCATTTATATGAGGGTTAACCCTAACCCTAACCATGAGCCAGTGGTTTCCATAATATATATATTAATATATTGTCTGTATGACCTGCAGGGCTTAAACCTAAACATAAGAACAAAAACCTGCAATTGCTTTTTATTGACTTTTTTTGCAAATAAAAGTTTGTAATTATTCATTCTTAATGCGTGTGTGGGGGTGGGAGTTTGGGTCAGGGGAAACGAACCGTTTCGTGCCGACGTACTTTCGATTATCGTGCGTGTACTTTCGATCATGAAAACAAAAACTCATAAAAATGCTCGTCTCCATTTTCTTCCTAATTATTTTTCATAAAAACCTTCCATTACACCCTGGTTCCATTTATTGTGGTTCTGATCGGCGTTTGGGCCAGATGACCAGCAGGAGAGACTACAGAAGTATGAAAAGCTGGAGGGGGCGAAGCGACCCGGCGCCCTTTGGAGTGCACACGACACAAAGCAGATGTAGGAGTTCACGGAGAGTCAACATGTGAGCCGTGTGAGGAATAGTTTTGAAGGCGTGAATCGACCTGGGGGCTGAGTAGAGGATTTTTGGAGCTGTGGTGGAGTTTGTGTTTCCGAAGGCTCCGTGAAGCAGCACACGTGCGGCAGGAGCAGGTGCAGCCTTCAGAGTGGCATCCTCGCTGCGTCCTTCCATCCTTCCTTCCTCGAGGACGAGGAGGCCCATTTTAGCTTTGCTGCTGCTGTTTTTGTTGTTGTTCTTAGGGTTTTCCACCTTTCTCTCCTGGTGAATCCTCTCCATCCTTCACTCACACTGTTTGCACAGACAGAGGAGAGAGTGTGGCTTGTAACCCCCCCCCCCCCCACCCCCACACACACGCCTCCTTCTTTGTTTGTTGCACCGAACCCCAGAGCCGGCTGCCGGCTGTGGTGGTGGTGGAGGTGGTGGTGGGGTCTGGAGGGACTTTGGAGCTGCATGTCCTCTCTTTGCCATCCTCTGCCAAGGTGGCATTATGCAAGCAGAGAGAGAGAGAGAGAGGGAGAGAAAGAAAGAGGGGCAGCAACCGTAGTAACCATGGAGGAGATGGAGATGGGAGCACCAGAGGACTTCAACGCTCCTTCCCCTAAACTTTGCCTCAGTGTCTGGGTTGGAACTTGTCGTTTTTGCTCTACCACACCCCCCACCTGCTCCCCTCTACCAATCTAACCTAACCTGCCCCCCCCCCCCCCCCTCCGCTGCCATCTCTCTCTCTCTCTCTCTCTCTCTCTCTCTCTCTCTCTCTCCTCCTCCTCCCCTCCCTCCCTCTCCCGGCTCTGGAAGCGAACGCATTGGCTGGGCTGCGGGCATCTCGTTGCCAAATAGGTGGGCCTTCTCATCGCGCTGGCAGAGGCTCAAGCGATGGTTAGGGAGAGTACGCGGAGAGGACGAGAGAGAGACGGCCAGCGAGACACAGAAAGAGGGGAAGAGGGAGAGGGAGAGAGAAGGAGAAAAAAGAAGAGGCAGCACTCGGCTCTGCCAGCGGTCCTATGCGCTCGTCCAACATTGATTCGGCTCTCGGTTCTTTTTTTTCTTTTTTTTTCGTTTTTTTTCCCTCCTCGACTCTGCGCTCCGCTCCCCCCCCCCTCCCTCTCTCTCTCTCTGTGTGTGTGTGTGTGTGTGTGTGTGTGTGTGTGTGTGTGTGTGTGTGTGTGTATGAGGCGGGCCAAGGGATCAGAACAGACACCGCTACCAATTAGGGTGCACTTTGCCAAGGGATTTTTTTTTTGGTGAAAGTTTGATTTTTTTTTTTTTGCAAAGCACAAAAGTGCTTTTTTTTTGGAAAGATAATTTACTAACAGTGCAAAACTGTTAATATTTTATTAAATTATATATTTTTTATATATTTTAAAATATTTGCTTCGAATATACTGCTTATTACTTCATCTTCCTTCCTTTTTGTTTTTACTTTTTAAAGGAGCTAATTATTATTATTATTTTTTTAAATTACAATCCCTTCCAAAGGGTTTCCCCCCCCCTTCCCAATCTCCTCATTTTCCTCTCCTTGCCAAACCAGCTCTTTGCTTTACATTGGGGAGCGCAAAAAAAAGAAAGAAAGAAAGAGGAAAAAAAACTGGTGCAGGAGATTTTTTATTTTTTTTTTTCACTTTAAACGCCGTGCCAAATTTATGATGAGAGTGCAAAATGGTAACTACCAGGCCGTCTGTCTTCCTCTTGCAGTGTGGTTATCTGTGGTGATTTGTGTCTGCTTTCAGTTTGTTGTGGAAATGTGACTGGTTGGAGCTCCCCTTGGTTTGTTTAGGGGTTGTTGTTGTTGTGTGTGTGTGTGTGTGTGCGCGTGTGTGTGTTGTTTTTAGGTTTTATTTGATTTATTTTCCCCCTCCTCTGCATGCTGTGCGTGTATAGCGCTGATAGAGAATGCTATGGCCGAGCTTTTAGCGGCGCATTTCGGCAGCGGGCTGGTGGCGGCAAAGCTTGGCGGCGGTGAGCGGCCGGTGTGTGGCAACCCTGGCACGGGAGCGCTGTGGCGAGATCTGGGCTTTGTTGCCCACAGATATGTAGTGAAGGTATTAGGATACCTTGTGCCACCTTTTTTATTATTTTTTTTCTTCCTCTCCCTCTCTTCCAACCAGCAGAGAACCGGGAGCGCAGCTTGGCTCAGCTTTTTTCTTTTCTTTTTTTCCTGCTTTTGGATTTATGGCGTTTTTATTTTTTCTTGTGAATGCTTGTTGTTGTTGTTGTTGTTGTTGTTTTTTACCGAAACGAGCAGGAGGATTTATTGCTCCATGCATCTTATCGAGATTCATATTTTTTTTCCCCCCGTGTGTTTGCATGCATTCGTGCTTTTCTATTTAATATGAGTGAAATGGCAGGAAAATTAAAACAAACATTTGAATCTTTCAGGTTTAATGTACTGCTTTGAAAGACACATTCAAATTTCAAAATTCATAAATCAAAATGCCATTTTCCAACCGTTTATTTTGGATGGATTTTAATCTACTTTTCAGATAATTAGATTTTTAAAATTCAAACCAAAATCAAAATTGTACTTAGCTTACTAAATGACCTAAATTGTAAGCAGTTATTAGATCATTTTGCAGATCTGGTTTGTCTTCTAATATTAAAAAGAAACAAAAATAATAGTAGGTTTGTGATTAAGGCATTCAATTATGACAGAAACAGTAAAAAAAAGTCATTTTTCATTCATTCTAAGAAGAATCCAGGTAAACCTTTTCCCCGACAACCACAGCTAAGATGTGCTGCTCTTTGGCAGCGACTGCCTATAGATTAGGAAGCTTGTATTAAACCAAAAGGAATTTTTGGAGAGTTTTCAATATTAATTAGTAAAAAAGTAAAAAATGTATTCCATCATATTAGTTTGTTTATGGCTAATTTTTGACAGCATTAGCCGCTTGGTTTTGGCAGAAAATCTTGCCTGAACAATTCAGTAGGAATTAAACTGAAAGACGGGTTCATATGTTAGCTGTTCTCGTTCACTAATCGTCCAGTAGAACGTCAGCAAAGCTGATATGTTTATGTGGGCTGCTGTTTTATGAATTACATCGGCTCAGTAAACGTTGAGGACCGTCAGAAGACTTGTGGTCAAGAAAGTTTCTGTTTTATAGCAAAAATAAAGGTTTTAGCTTGTTTAGCTGCAGCGCAAATGCTAAACTCAAACTTGCTAGCAAACTGCTCGGTCCCCCCCTGTCAAAAAGAACGAGAAAAAAAAACAGGAACTGGTTTATGGTTAAGGTTTAAATACTCATATTGTAACAAACCTGTTAAATTTATCTAAAAGGGAGGAATTTCCTCGTATACCGACGTGCCGTTCGTTAGTAACCACACTGCCATTGTGTTGGCTAGCAAGCTTGACGTTAGCTTTAGCGCTGTTGCTAAACCAGTTAAATCTGGATACAAATTTTAATTATGGCTCCAACAACAAAAAAGTTCCGAAACAAAAGTATTGTGACAGTTCGTAAAGCTTACAGAGTTCATACATTCAGTTATATTAAAACCCACAGTAGCGTTCCAGCCTTAGCTAACGGCTGAATAAGCAAACTTCTCCTGTTAAATGCTAATCAAAAATGTTAGGTTGGATTTGTTACCTAAATTAAATAGGTATTGTTGTTAGAATTTGACAGTAATTGACAATAATAATTGAACATTACATAAATAAAAATATATGCACGATTAAAATGCGAATAATTTCAATGTCTGAAATGTATTAGGCAACCACCTTTTTTGAATACAGTTTCATATTTAAAAAACATCTCTAATATCTCCTTTTTTTAAATTTGACATCACGTTTTCTTGCTGCTGAACCCTTTCTTTGTCTGTCCCCAGGATGAATTTCACCCTTTCATCGAGGCCCTTCTCCCCCATGTCCGTGCCTTCTCCTACACCTGGTTCAACCTGCAGGCCCGCAAGCGCAAGTACTTCAAGAAGCACGAGAAGAGGATGAGCAAGGACGAGGAGCGCGCCGTCAAGGACGAGCTGCTGGGCGAGAAGCCCGAGATCAAGCAGAAGTGGGCCTCGCGCCTCCTGGCCAAGCTCCGTAAGGACATCCGGCCGGAGTTCCGCGAGGACTTCGTGCTCACCATCACGGGGAAGAAGCCCCCCTGCTGCGTGCTGTCCAACCCCGACCAGAAGGGGAAGATCCGCCGCATCGACTGCCTCCGCCAGGCCGACAAGGTGTGGCGGCTGGACCTGGTGATGGTCATTCTGTTCAAGGGCAGCCCCCTGGAGAGCACGGACGGAGAGCGGCTGGTCAAGTCGCCCCAGTGCTCCAACCACGGCCTGTGCGTCCAGCCGCACCACATCGGGGTGACGGTAAAGGAGCTGGATCTCTACCTTGCCTACTTCGTCCACACACCAGGTATGTGTTACCTATGTAGCACACCCTAACAGACGCACAGGTCAGTGTAGGGTTTCAGATTTAGCCTCCCACCCGGCAATGTGTGCCAAACTCTGCTGATGCCAAGACAAATGCCACATTTTTATATTTAAAGGGACAGTGTGCGTATTACAGTCCTCCCCGCAGGAAAAAAAACCCCAAACAAACAATAGAAACGGCCTCTTCGCTGATCAGTGTTTTTTTTCTGTTTGGTTTTTTTCACTTTTAAGAGATTCTGACAGTTTGAAAAGACCAGGCTTAGAACCTGTGTTTACTAAGAGATATGTTTGCGTTGGTACATTTGTCGAGGCATTTGTGTGCAAATTTAGCTAAATCCAAACTTGCATGTTTTGCGGTGCCGTCGGTAAACAACAGCATCTGCAAGCGGGTTTATTCCCCCCCCCCCCCCCCGGCGTGCAGCGCGGCCGCGCGAGAAGCAGTTCGTCGTGTTTCTGTAATCCCTGCAAATGGCAGGTTGGTGTGTGTGTGTGTGTGTGAGGTGGTGGTGGTGGTCTGGAGAGCGCAGTGACAGCTGGCCTAGTCCCAGGTAGTTTAGGAAGCAGCCTCACATCCCCCACCACCGACCCATGTCGCCTCGGCCTATCGGCACTCTCCCCATAAACACACACACACACGTTGGCGCACCTTTGCACCCTGGCGCTCTACCTTGTAACACTCGGATGCTCCGCTCGCTATTCGCCGGATCGTACAGATCAAAGTCTTCTCCTTGTTTAGCAGTTTTCATTTTTCCTGATACAAACCGACATGGAATCGTTTAGAGAAAAAACCCAAAAACAATCGTTCAGTTGAAAACTCCTTTTACATGCACTGTAAAACTAACATTTTAAAGCTAAACCCTGAGGACATTAAATCAATGGGGGGAAAAAGTAATTTGCCACAGCGACAATTTAAAAAAAAAAATAAGTTACAGGGAAAATTATTAATATAATTATGAAATCTGAACTGAACAGTTTTGTTTTTGTAAATAAAGTCAGTGTGAGCCAGCTGTCTCTGAACAGATGTTAAATTAGGTGTTGTTTACGACATTTATGATATCCTAGTAGATATTGGACGGTCAAGTGTGAATGCTCAACGTTTTACTGACCATGAACATGGGGAGGGGGGGTTAATTCCTCCCCTTTGACATAAAGGTGGGGAGCTCCCCCGCGAGTTATAGAGCCCCCCCACCCTAACCCCCAACCCCCTCTGACCCCAGGCTCCTTTCAGGCCAGTGTGTAACTCTGTGTGAGTTTGCCTTTCTGAAGCGTCTCTAGCTGCTTAACAACGCAGCGTGGCGAAGCGGCGTTTAGATCAGTGCCGAGCGCAGCCTGGTGCCTCCTTCGAGGAACTACCTACTCTACTCTACTCTGCTCTCTACTCTATGCCACTGACTCCCAAAAACACACCAGCTTTCTTTACAATGCTACTGCTTCAGCACAGAAATAAAGCTTCTTGTGAATGTCGTCTCAAACTTCCTTTTCCACACATCCCGACCACAGCTAAACACGATTCCAGACAGCAGGAGATGTATATCGGTGTTTTTAGCAAGCCGAGACACGTAGGGGGGGTGGGTTAAGCAGAGTTTAAAGAGGACAGGGAGACAGTGGCTCCACTCTGACCTTTCGGGTGGCAGCGTTACAGTTTTATTCTTAGCCCGCCATTCCAGGGTGTCTGACTGTGTTTGGCGGAAGCCGTCAGTTACCATGGGCCTCGGTGATTGGACCGTAGCCACCTCACCTGCCGCTTTGCTTTTTTTCCACCCGCTGATGTCACTGTTTCCACCGATCAGAGGTCAAGATGTGACTTACAGATCAGGAGATACACACTATGCATAGTCTCTGCTTTGTAGGGGTGGGCGATACGGAAAAAAATTCTATCACGATAATATTTTTCATATCAGTTGATATCGCTATGGCAAATGAACTGAACTTATATAACGCTTTTCTAGTCCGCTCAACCACTCAAAGCGTTTTATACTGGAGCAACATTCACCTATTCACACTCACAACCACTCACGTTTACACACCAATACAGAGGTCGGTAGGCAACTTAGGGTTAAGTGCCTTGCCCAGGGCCCACATCGACATGTGACAGGAGGAAGCTGGAATTGAACCTACGACCCTCCAATTGCAAGATGACTACTCTACCTACTCTACATTTGTCAATATTTAACATTCCCTGTCATCGGACATTATACAACTGTTTTGGAAAAATTAGAGGAGGTTAGGGTTGGCGATATGGATTAAAAATGTTTTTTTTAATAATGCCACATTTAATTTTTTCTCCAAATGCAAACTCTGAAATAAAATAAAAAACGCTGTAAAACATAGTTGTAAAACAAGATAGTCCGCTTTGGGCGGGCTGAAACCTAAAAGATGCATTGGCGATATTTTTTTCCTTTCTCGATATTCCAAAAATGGGATCTTCACAAATAGAAAAATTCGATAAATTGATATAATCAGTATATTGCCCTGCCCTACTGCTTTTCCTGTTTTAGATTTCGGTGCCTTCCAAAAACGCTCGGGCTTCACCTTAAAGACTGATAACAATCATTTTTTACTGTTGCTATTATATACAGTTATGATAAAGCTGTCTGTAAAGGTATTTCTTGTAAAGTAAGCATGCTCCACATTTAAAGGCAAGAATATTATCCCTTCTTTTTTGTGTTTTTCTGCTCCTGCTACACAGGTATAACAATTAGTCGGGTTGTCTCAGAGCCGGGTTAGCCCCCCCCCCCCTCCACACACACACACACACACAGTGGCGCCCCTCCAGATAGTGGTGCCCAGGGCAACCACCTAGCCAATGCTTAGAGCCGACTGTGGGTTGTCTGCCTCTAATCAGTGTTACCTTAATGAAAGTCTGTTTAATTCCCACACCATGACCATTTTTCAATTAGACGAACTTCTCTTTCATGTTTGAGGCTAAACCGTGGAAGTCTTCTTTCTGCCAGCTGACCAGCAGTATGCAGGTAACAGGTTAGGTTAGTGTAGAGCTGCGCTGACCAGCCGGAGAAAACTCTGGACACTCCCAGGACTTTGCCGATCACGATTTTAAAATCCTTTTGAAACCTTTTTTTTTTTTATTATTATTAACCGTGGTAGAGTTGGATAGTGTTGACTGTCCAGTACTCATGAGAAAAGAGAGCGGGGACCTCTTGCTCAGGAACTCACTTAGACAAGCACCTTTCTCCCCAGGCATATCAGAGTCAGTCTGAAACTGTCAGTCTGTTTTATCTCTCATCTGTGGAGAAAGTCAGAGACGTTGAGAGAAAGGAGGGGATCAGGCCCGACATCACGTTGCCTTGCCTCGGGGACCAAAGGCCTCTGTGTTTGCCGGTGCTGGTAAAGCCTCACTGTGCCAGCATTAGTCATGTTTGGAGCGCGGGCCGCCACATACGGCTTTCATTACTTCGGGGCCGTCAAAATGAAAAGCTGCTTTTCTGAGAGCCTCAACGTTTGCCCCCCAGCGCCGGAGACGGACGGAGCGCGGAGGTTCCCGGGTCCAAAGGCCGACCACCGCGCCGCCGCGGTCGCACGCGCGCTCATTCACCCGTCGGGGTGTCTTTGTGCGTGGCGCCGACGTTACAAATGACCGACAGAGTCTCTTTTAGAAGAGACAAACAAAGGGAGGGGACTTGGAAGCGGACGGCGAGACCGACAGACTTAGCGCCTTCTCGCGTCACGCTAATCCATCAAACACATCTTATCTGCGCTAACCAATATCCTCGGCTTTAAATGGAGATACCATTATCTGGCCTGTGGTTACATAATGAAGAAGAGACCAGAAAAGAACAGAGTGGGATTTGGGGCTTTCTTTTTTCCTTTTTTTTTTTTTCACACAAAGCTTTAGATTGTTGTGTCCTCGTAGAGAGGCTGGAGTCCTCCTTCTCTTCGGTTAAACCAGAGAGGAAAAAAACAGTAAACCTGGAGGAAAATTTGGAAGCATCTTTTTTTTTTTTACCCCCCCATCTCCAGCGAGCAGGGTTTTCTGCACGCTGTTCTCCGGTGTTTTGGCACCAGTACGTAGTCCCCCTCCCACACACACACACAAAATACGGACTTTCTACTGAAACTTTCTGCCGCTTTGTTGTCGTTCCACTTTATGCAGCCTATTAAACTTGAGCTTGGTCACGGGGTCCGTTGATGGCGTGACACGCCGGGGTTTTAATACATGCACCGAGGCATGCAGAGGCCTCTGAGAGCCACTGCCGGTGTGTGTGTGTGTGTGTGTGTGTGTGTACTACATAGAGAGAAGGAGAGAAAAGACATGTAGGATAAAGAGATTCGGTAAAAGGACGCCCGTTCCACGGACCCCGTTCTTTCGGAGCTTTCCTTCGCTGTTCTGGATCCGCCGTTTCAGCTCGGGCTTGGGACCGGGGCCAGCCTGCTCCGTATTCACTGCAATTATCCAGTTTAGTGAATAACGTTGGGAAGGAAGCACAGAAGTCGAAGCGAATGATTGAATTAGGACGAATTTTCAAACAAAAGTCTCAGTTTGGGAAATTGAAAAATTCCTTGTAGCAGAAAGTGTTTGATGGGGGGCAGATTTAGCCCCCTAATTTCACTGTACAGTGATTTTTAATTATTTCTGCAATTAAGAGTAATTATTAATTTTTTTGTCTCTTTAGCAGCTCAACTAATTTCACTTTTTGAACTCATCTTAAAGCACATAAATAGGTTTCATTCTGTTTAGTAGCTTTAAAAACAGCAACAAACAAACAGTAAATCGGAATCATTTCTTTCTCGCCTCTTAAAACAACATGCTGGTTTTCTTCTCTTATTAAATCTGCAACCGCTCCTTCCTCTGTAGAGGCGCCAGACCTGAAATCTGTCCGTCCGCTCAAAACAGACGTGCCCCCACGCCGGCCCGCCCCGGAGAGGTGAGGTGAGCTGAAAAGAAGGAAAGGAGTAAAGAAGAGGGGATTTTTTTTGAATTTTATTTAATTGTTCATTCTTGATTTAGATTTTTTTGTCTTTCTGAGCGATTTCCCGTGGTCCGGCGGAGGACCGACTAGATAAATAGGTCGCGTTGATTCTCTCTCGGCTCCGTTTACGTCCCCGTTCGGCGCCGGTAAACGCCAGCCGTTTCTGCTGGGGCGATGCTGAGCGCTGATATAGAGTAAGAAGAGAGGCGTAGAGGAAAGATAATGCAGAATGGCACGCAGGAAACAAAGACAGAGGGAGGGCACACATTCAGGCTAGTGGGGCTGCTTGGCAGCGTTTGGCACCCGGAGCTGCAGCTCTGTTTAGAAGGTGCCAGCTTTTCAGACCGACACACAGTCTGTGCCAACTTCTCCTCTTCTCCTCCTTTTTTCCTCCCTCACTCATTTGAACACCCCCCCCCCCCGCCCCAAACATCCTTGTTTTTGCTTTACGCCTTACTCCCCCTGTATGGTTCCCCTCGCCAACCCCCTTCAACGTGTCATATATTTAGAATATATATATATATATATATATATTTATAAAATATTTTATATATCCCAAGATTAAATAAAATGACTATCATGTTACCATGACCCTTTTTTTCCCCCTCCTTTCCGTCCAAAGTCTTTTAGGCAGAGCGAATACTGTTACTCGCTGTGATGTTGGATTCAGGAACCTGAAAAAACAAAAAAAAACAAAATGGAGAGAGAAAGCCCAGCTCTTCTCCAATCAGAGCAGAGAACGGTTCCACATGTGGATGGGGAAACGTCAAGCGAAGCCGGGCGGCGCGGTATTCGGTTCTCTGTTCTCGGCCAGATATTTTTTCCGGGTTGGTGGACTCGGGGGAATGCGAGGTGGACAGAGACCCTGTGAACGTTGTGTGTGTAGGTGGGTGGGTGTGTGTGTGTGGGGTGTTGGTGGATGGAATTACCCAATAATGATCAGAAAATTAGAGGCATTATTAAGGGAGAGTAAACAGGCCTCTCTAAGTGTGAAAGGCCTCCATTCAGCCAGGACCTGGAGCGGGGCTCCTTTTTTCCTCACATGGATCCACCCCTGGCCTCGAGAGCCCTCCTTTTGTTCCCTGACATAACAGAATGAATATATGGGGCCGCCGGGGTGGGGGTCCTGCTCCCTGTCATGAGCACAGTATGGAATCCAGCTCCCCGACTGTACTTCACATGAGCCTGACTTCCTACTTGTTTCACCTACTAACAAAGCCGGCCTTTTTCTCCATTTTCATTCACTCCGACTCGCCTAATTAGCTGTCTCATGTGTTTACATAAGACGTTGGGGAACGCTGGCAACAGCTTTTAAAGTGTTTCTGCAAGTAGCACCTGGGAATCCGACTTTTTTTTCTTCTTCTTCTTCTTCTTCTTCTTCCATTATCGTCACTTAAAGCGCGGCGCTCCTTTTCTTCTCCACATCCGGAGAGTCGGCGTGTCGGGGGGCTGGGAGGGGACGGTGTGTGCAAACTGGGTGCTAATGCGCCGTGCTCGTCGGTGCAAACGTTCTAATTAGCGGCAAACGGATAAATAAATAAAGTTGTCTCTGAGCAACTGAACGACAAATGCGGAGCTCAGACGGGGGAGTGGGGTGGCGAAGACATGAAGAGGGATTTACGCTTCCCAAGCTGGTTGAGAGAATAAAGGAGGCTGTGTTTCTCTTTTCTTCCTTTCTTTTCCCCACTCTCACATCCCATCCAAACACTGACCTCCTTTTGGATTAATACTACTACACAATAGCAATCTTTTTTCTTTTTTTTCCTCTTGTATACATGTCCAGAATATCACCACTGGTTTGACAACCTTTCCTGACGTGCCTTCTTCACTACATGGTCGTGTCTTCCTGGGCTTGCAGGTGTCCCCTTCTCCACAACATTCTCCTTCTGAACTTTCTGCTGTTTTTTTTGGCCTCGGTCTTCACGATGCTGGTTGTTCCTCTAATGTGCCCTAACCAAACCTCTGATGCCAGCTGCCATTTTACAGAGATGAATTGAAATTAGGTGACATTTGAAGGCGAATGAGTTTTATTTAGGGGTATCAGTGTGAAGAGGGCAGAATGCACTCGACGGCTGTCTGTTAAACTCTTTCGGGCTCATTTGTGTTCTCTCTCACAGCTTCAAAACATAAAATATTGGTGGTGAAACGGTCTACAAAAGTCACGGCTCGGTACGTTTTCGGTACACTTTATTAATCAAGAAAAATAAATACAAATGTGCATATTTCTTTTTTTTTTTACGTTGATCAACGTTAAACAAATAACCTTTTTTTTTTATTCCTTTCCTTTCAATTCCTAAAATTAGTTTGATTTTTTTATGTTCGATAACTCAAAGCTGACTGGAGATTTGATTTGATTTTTAAAAAATGAATAAAATAGTACAAGCAGACATAGCCAGAGTAGAAAACAATAGAATCACTTGAAAACAGTTAGTGTTAATGTTTAGAAATGTTTCAATAATACGTCTCCCATATTTGAGGATAAAATATGCTTAAATCGCTATGGAGTTGTTTTGATGTTTCTACAATCTAGTCTCCCAGCTGTACTTGAATGCAGCATCGGCAGCTTTTGGGAAAATCCTTTCTCATCAACTGGGATACCGGCGACTTACATTTTATCCAAAATAAGGAGTGTGGGCTTATTAGATGCTACTGGTAGCCATGTGGACGTCAGCTGGTTTTCCTCTATTATCAGTGATGTTTACATTCAGCTTGACATTGTTTCAAGTGAGTCATTCAGTTCAGTGCAGCGGGAGTTATGGACCTTAAAGATGCGTTCGCTGACAAAGTTCTGGTTCGGTCCATCCTTCTTTTGCTACTGTAGCTGCATGATAAACCATTAATGTTCCCAAATAGCAGAGTTTAGTGATAGCTGGGACTTTTTTCTTTTTTGTTCTTGGTGTCTCTTTTTAAAGTTGCGCTGCGCTCTGAGTTCAGCACATAAACATTCTGCGTGTGTTCAGGGAAAAAACAGCAGTAGTCGGATTCCGAACCGACAGGGCCGTACCGGAAAATACGAATACATTAACCGTTACACCTCTAATAAATGTCATAAAAGGGGGGGAAAACACTTTTTCTCAACCGCTTCCCAATGAATAAGAAACATGGAGGAAATTAGAGGGGGAAAAAAATGCTACGGTTGGTTTTTTGTTTTGTTTATCCCAATAAATAAAGGTACAGGTACAAATTTTAACACCTGTATATCTGTACGTTCAGAAGGACGTCTGGATGGCGTTTCCATGGCCACATTGGGGTTCCCCTCCCTTCTGTGCACCTTTTTGGGTTCCATCCAAGGTGTGTCAGCGACTGGCCTGCTTAGTGGCCGTGCAGCGCTGGGCTGTTTCCGTGGCCACTGTGTGGGCAACCAGAGCACGGTGCTCTGCCAGAGGAATTCACTCAGATCACTTTCACTCTATAGAGGACATCCCCCGCATGCAGATGGATAGCGCGATGCCTATACAGTCTGTAGAAAGAACAATCAGCATGGCTTATGAAAATGCTTTTTCCTTCGAGAAAACATTTCGTTCTAGCGATGATATACTATTTCTGAACAACCTAAACACTTGTCAATGGATGTGGACCAAGTGAGACATATAAAAATGTCAATGTAATTTTAGAATCTAAATGTTATTCACACATTCTGTTCTACTCAGCGTGGCCCAGCGGGCTTTTTATTCCTTGCAGGAGCCAAAAGCGCCTTCTGACATGGCAGTTCGGATATAGTTTCCCTTCAGTAAGAAGGAAATGTATGCAGGCAAACAGAGCTGCTTTAAGCTATGGGTTGTGTTGACATTGGCTACACCCCCCCGTTGGGATGTCATCTGGTATATGTCGAAATAATATCTGCAAATTTAACCCTTTTGTTTGTTCGGGTTCGTAAAAACATAACTATGCCATAAACTACAGAAGACGTAACGTTTAGCCAACGTCAGTTTCACTTTGACGTTGTTCCTCGTAAACCTGAAGTGGTTCTCTCCATGCAGAGAGAGTGTTTGGACGCTTTCGGAATGCATAAATCAGGATTTTACACCAATTTCGGAAATATTTCCTGGTTAATGTGTGGTAATAACTTTTTTACAAGACAACAGTTGCATGTCGTTCATCTGCCTGAGGGTCAATGACAGACAAGTAAAAATGCTGTCACTTCTGGTGACTGATCTTTGTGGTCAGTTACTCCCCACAGCTTTATATATACCTATGTAATATAGACTCAAAGTGCATGAATATACTCAATTTAACCATACTTCATACACAGTTCAGCACAACTTTAGTGCCTTGCAAAAATATTCATACCTCTTTGACTTTTTAAGATTTGTCTCATAGAAAGATGCAAACCTTGCCGGATTTTCTGTGGGCTTTTTCTGTGTTAGGCCAACACAAAGGAGTGCATTACTATGAAGCTGGAAGAAAAGGATTAAAAGTTTTTAGCATTTTTTTATTTTCTTTTTTTTACAAAAAAGAAAAGGAAAAAAGTGTGGTGTGGTTTTGAATTTATCCGTCTTTAGAGTGAAGATATTCCAAAGTCAGTTTGTTAGTTTTGTGTAATGACTGGAGTATGTTTCTGCTACGTGAACTTTTTCTTTTCAGGAAACAGGGTAGTTTAAAAAAAATACTTTTTTAGATTAATGAGTTATAGTGGTAAGCGGGGTGAAGTGGTTGATTTATTTTCAACATTGTAATTCAGTCGTATTGGTCTAAAATAGTTAAATTTTCTGTTGACTTTAAGGGTAATGTACATGGCTAGCGATGTGTTGGGGCACATCTTTTGATGCGCGTCAAATGACATTCATTAGTAGCCTCAGAACAGATCTGTAGATTTTTGCTCATTGCAGTTTTCTATTTATGCCATTAGGTGGCGTAGCCTACAGCAAGAAACAAATAACGGCAAAAAATCTTTGCTAGGTAAATCTTTTAGACAACTTCAAAATGTTAGCATAGCGCTACTTAATTGCGTCTTCAGTTAAACTAGATTTCTCATCAAAATAAGTTTTATTAAAAACATGACATTAAATCTTTTTGCCATATTTTTTGAGTCATAGCTATACATATTTTGGCATCAAAAATTAATCTGTCCTCTTCCATTTTGAAAATGTTTTTCACCACAAACACAACAAAGTTACAGCAAAAAAAGAAGTACCAGAGAATTAGCTTTTTATTCAGTAGCGTCGACGCTGCGGTCCTGGATAGTTTAGGTTTTTAGAAGGATGGTTGCCTTGGAGTGTCGGCGTGCGACTAGATGTTCCCTGTGCATGTTATACCATAGAAATAATAAATAATCACATTTAAAGAGAGTTTTGCCAAAATACTATCTAAGTTATTTTGCAATGAAGAATGGGCAAACTTTTTAGGAAAAACTCAATTCCTGGTATGAATAAGGTACTTTTCTTTTGCTCTCACTGTATTTTCTCGTATTAACGCCATCGGTGGGAAGCACATTTTAGTGCGGCCTGATTTTCACGTTTCAAAGATTAAGCCTAGATCCCCAGAGGCGCCATAGCTCATAGAGGTAAAGTGTGTGAAGAACCCTTTCAAGTGTTTGCATATGCTCTCGAAAAGAGTGTGTGCGGATCCTCATGTGTGCAAGCAAAAACAGGGTGAGTGACAACAAACAGGAACATACGAGAGTCCTCACCGGACGGGCCGAGCACCTGAGCCCCCCTTCACACCTGATGCTCCCGCGACTCGGACGAACACATGAAAAGAGAAAGCGGAGTGAGGAAAGTGGAGGGAATCGCGTACACAACGACACGACCCAGCTGGAGACGGGGCTTGAGACAGACTGGGAGGGATTGGCAACAGACCCAACTGGGTCCATGCTCGCTGGTCTTTGACTGGGCGCAATCTGTCACCGCAGCGCTGGAAAGGTTTAAAGCCACACAATCTCCCGAATATTCAGCCAGAGGGAAGCAATCTGCAAATGACTCCAAGGTGCGGAGCATTAAAAATTCTGCTTATTATTCAGGATCGGAACGTCTCTTATATCACGGGGCTGATCTGCTCTGTTATTGTCCCCTTTGTGCGGTTGCGTTTGATTGGTGTATTATTAGGCTGAGACCACCCGGCTTCTGAGGCCCCACTTGAGTTTCCATTCTTCTGCTGCTTGGCTATAGCGTCGGGCTCTCCTCCAGCAAACCAAAACATACAGGGGAGCACATAGGCAGAGCGAACGTAAAGAGAGCAAAGGCGCAGTCGCTGGTATCACCACTGGGCTTCCAAGCAGAACTGATTCAGTTTATTTTCGAGAGCTGATGATCTAGAGATGACCATTAAAAGCAGAAGGCAAACAATTTAAGAGCTGTAAATCTGAAAAGAGGAGAGGAGTGGGTGGATGTGAAGGGATCTCGCTTCCCACTCTTCAGACAACAGTGAATAGGAGCAATCTGGCCTTGATTCTGCGGTTAGATTTCTATCTGCGGTTTTGGCCCTGGGAGCATCTCTTCTCCAGTTTTCCCTCTCTGTCTGCTCTTTTTATTGTTGTTTCTGCTCTTTTCATTTGGGTTTACATTCCCCTCAGGCCGGGCCGTAAAACAGACCTTAACAAGATACGGCTCACACCAAATGGCATCACAAGGAGTTCTGTTCACACCACTGAGCCAAACATTAACACAAGTATGATTACTGGAAGGTCTGTACAAGCTTTGCTCCGTCACATGAAGTAAAAGGAGTTGATTTTATTTGGCACAGACAAAAAAATGTTTTTCCAATTTGAGGTTTAGATTATGTTTTGAACATTAAGCTAAATATGTAATGACTTCCAGCAAGTCAAGACAAGGATCGACAAAGCAAGAGTCACCTTTATCCAGCCCAAAAACATCTGGGCGCTGACCCTGACCTCCAAGATCCGACTGTTCAACTCCAGCATGAAGTCAGTACTGCTGTACGGGCCTGAAACATGGAGCTAACCCTCAAATAGAAAAAATTCAGACATTCCTCAACAGCCGTCTCAGAAGGATTCTCCGCATTCGCTGGCCAGACACCATCAGTAACATCAACCTAAGGGAAAGGACCTGCTAACTCTCAGTAGAGGCAGAATTAAGGAAGACAGTATGGTGCTGGGTAAAGCACACCCTACGCATACTGCCAACCAACATCACCAAGCAGACTCTCAGGTGGAATCCCCAAGGCAAGCGAAAGAGAGGCCCAGCCAAGAAACACCCGAAGACTAGATCTTGAGGCAGACTTCAAAAAGATGGGCTACGCCTAGTGACAACTAGAAAGAATGAAATGGGACAGAAATCTCTGGAGATCTACCATACCCTGGTAGTGGTGATGGGCAGTAGTAGTAATAGTAGTAGTAGTAGTAGTAGTAGTAAACATGTCTCCCATAAAGACTATGAGCAAAGTTTTGTTCCGGTAGGTTGCCATTCACCTTGAACTTTTCAACATTTACTTCTGTGGGCGCGGCAGAGATCAGCAGCACAGGTGGTACACTGTACTGAAGCATTAACAATTAGTCATGCACTGTACAAGCCTGGCCTTCATGAAAAAGTGTCTGAAGATATAATTGAAAGAAAGTTTTTTTTTACCCATGTAGGGGACACAGCATGTGGAAGAAGGTGCTCTGGTCAGATTAAACCAACAGCTTTCTGAGTACTAAACTAACATTGCAAATCAACAAAAACACAACATTCCTCAGTTAAACATGGTTGTGGTGGCATCATGCTGTGGGAAGGTTTTTCTCCAGCTGGAAAAGAGAAGCTGGTCATACATTTAGGCAGTTTGAAGTGAGCTGTTGTAACATGACAAAATGTTTAAAAGTTCAAAGGGTATAAATACTTTGCAATGCACCGTATCCTTTGGGAAGACGGATCCAAAGTTATCCTGGTAAACTGCAAAGTAAATGGAAAATCATGACAAACTGAAAAGAAAGACCAGAATAAAGCCACAAAACGCTCAATATTACTACGATTTTTAAACTTTAACTGGTAGTCCAATACACAGTATCCTCTGTGTCCGGTGGTGTTTTGGAGGCTCTACTAACTGCATGATGAAATTATTAATTCACTTGTATTGCAACTACCTAAGTGTATTGGTAACCATTCTGAGGGCAACTCATTTTGGGGGATCTCCAGGCATTCCCAGTCCAATAAGGATATATTGCCCCTTTTGCATGGTCCTGGTCTTCCCCGGGGGTCTCCTTCAAGAGGAAGCATCTCAACTGACTCCTTTTGATGAATAGGGGCAGAAGCTATACTTCAAGCTCATCCCAGACAATTGAGCTCCTCTTAAGCTGAGAACATCCCCCCTCCCCCAATAAATGAAAGCACATTTTAGCCACTTGTATCTGGGATTTCACTCGCTCTTTCAATCTCATTGACCAGTAAATATCTTATTTTGGCTCAACTCTTTCGCCACATGGCCCCAATCAGTCCATCTATCTTCTGGTCTATCCTTACAATCCTATCCTGAACAAAACAACAAGATACTTCAACTCCTTCACTTGAAGGCAGAGACTGACCCCCAACTTGGAGGGAGCAAACTGTCTGTTTCCGGTTGAGAACAGTGGCCTCAGACTTAAATGAACGTACCCCCAGTCTCATCCCAGCGACTTCAACCTCCGCTGTGAAACACAACAAAAACCACATCATCTGCATAAAAACGAATATGCAACCTTGAAGTTCCAAAACTAGTCCTTCACCTCCTCACGATTATGCTTTGAGATGCTCGCTACAAACAGGATTGGCAACAAGAGGCAGAGGAACAGTCTTGGTTTTGTGGCAAGCATGTGGACACAGCTCTTGTTTTGGGGGTTTAAGGACGGATAACTCTTAACAGCCTCTCTTCGAACACTCACCACAAAATACCTCGAGGCACACAAAACACATGTGGACTGGGCAACGAAACTCTCGTGACTCCCTCATCAATTCGGTGAGAGTAAATATCTGGTCCACCTTTTGACAGCCAGTACTAAAGCCATACTGCTCGTCCTGAATCCGAGGTCTTATAATCGTTCCGAGGCTCCGTTCCAACACGAAGAGCAAGCGTCCCTGGGAGGGCTGAGAACTGGGATCCCTTGATAATTGAAACACATTCACAGATCCCCTTTCCTAAAAATTCGGACCCCTGCAATCTTCCGAACAATTTGAAAAGACTCTTCCTATTCTTTAATGAGTAAGAATTAGCTACAAGTATTGTCCAGGCCTGGAAGAAAACACATGGTGGTGTTGATTGAGATGTATTTGAGTTTGTGCTTAAAAAAGAGCAAAATTACAACAGCTGTACACCATTAACTTTGTGTTGATTGAGGCTGTCCTTTTTTGGGGCTGTAACAGCATGCTGACGTATTTAGTCTCGCCGTGCCGTGCCGTGCCGACAAACCACCCCCCATCTTCGAGAGACACATTTGAAACGTTACCCAAGACAGCACTGTGGTTCCCCCCAGCTTCTAGTCTCCGTCCCATCTCAGTTTCATCGCCCTTTAGATGTGTGATGAGGAAATTCCAACATATTCTGTATCCTAATGAAAAACAAACAGAACCAAATTACACACATTTTTCCCACTTACTGATTCAGCTCCATTTTTCTCTCTCTCTTTTCTTCCATCTACATGTGCTCTAACTGGACTTCCCTGGGTAGAACTCTGAAATAAAATAGCTCCAAGCCTAGAACTCATTTTGTGGTCAGCGTTTTTTTTTTTGTTTTTTTTCCTTCTCTCGACTGCGTGTGAAAAAGAACGAAGCGTTCTTCCCCAGACTCCGGACGTAACATGGTTCGGCTCTGTTGTTATAGGTTTGGCCTGTTTAACACTCTTTACACTGTTTAACACAAATTCGCAGTAGATATAAAAAGTCTACACACCCTTCTTAAAAATGCCAGGTTTGACAATGTTAAAAGCAAAACCAGGTTGAATCATTTTTTGACTGACTTGGGCAAAATAATTATGAAATCAAAACCTTCAGCAGTGTAGTTCCATTTTGCTGCATGTCTTCCCTTTCTCTCTCTGCACTACTTCGTGTCAACCTGCTATTGAATAAAGGCCACTAGTGCCACAAAAGCTTTTTCTTTTTAAGAAAAAAACCAACTCATTTTTTGGTCATATTTTTAAGTAGATTTTTTGTGAATCTGATTGACTGTAGGTTAGGGGTCGCGTTAACTGAATAGATTACGGATTTGACCTTTTCTTTTTTTTAACACTGAAGGAAAAATCTAAAGGTCATTTTGACAGATTACAATTTACACCCCTGACCTCTTGGTGAAGATGCGTGGAGATTTTCAACTTTACGCATAGTGTTCAGGTAACTAATTGATCAAAAATAAAGATTCCCATGAGTTCATCTGAGCATCATCTCAGACCTGGACACCGTACCCAATGCATCTCGCTATCTGGGAGCTGACAGTGCCTTGAAGAGTCACGTAAGCTTTGGAGCGCATCTTTGACCAGCTGCACCGAACACAGACCGGCGGTGACGGATCTCTGCAGTTTAACTACTGATGCAAAAAGAGTGCATGCTGTGGGATCTCTTTTCTCGTTTTTAGTTGTTTTTAGAATAAATATTCTCACCACCTCGTTTAAAAAAAACCCGCCGTCCACACCTAAGTGCTTTATTAAGCACATTCATAGACATGCCAAACCTGTAGGGGGCAGTAGTTACCCCAAATCCAATCCGTTCTGCGAAACTTTCTATGTTCTAACTTCTACATAGAGCAGTAATTGAGCTTGTAAAAACAAGCAAACAAAAAGCATAGATGCTGTTTCTGAGTGTAAACACAGGTCGCACAAGTGATGTCGGAGTATTTTTGTAGCGGAAAGTGACGGTGCGGACCCTTAAACTCTGGTTAGTTCTATCCACACGCAAACGCTTAAAACGAAAGAAAGAAAGATTTGTTTTTGGTGCCGCAAATCCACGTTTACGTGTGAATGACGGGCCATATTGTAGAAAAATATCTCAGTTTTGTGAGATACCCGGCTACGTGTGGACAAGGCATGAGGGAGCTGTAGGAATTTCTGGTTTGTGCTCGCGCTTTAACCGGAATTAAGCGCCATTTCAGCTAAAGTTTTGAAATCAGGGAACATTTCTCCAAATGATCAGAAGTCGGAAAGACTCTCTGAAGGAGACATTTCCTAAACCACAAGCTATCACTTCAGCGGGAGGAATGCACCGGTGGTTGGGACCACACTTGGCTCTTCAGAGCGACGTGCTTCAAAGCCTCAGCAACTCTTCAACTCGCTGTCATCTCCCGGTTAGCGAGATGTATGGAGTATGATGTCCAGGCCTGAGATGATGCTCAGATGCTCTCATGGGATTCTTTTGTCTTTTTTTCTTTTTGATTGATTGACTTTGTTACCTAAAGTTGACTATGTCTGCTCGTCTCCCCCAAGTGGTCAGAGGTGTGAATACTAATCTGTCAAAATGACAGATGGCTTCAGATTTTTCCATCACCCCTGGTTACGACAGAACTTTGAATTTCAACAAAGAAATGTCTTACCATCTGTCAAGCACGGTGGAGGATCTGTAATGATTTGGGCTTGTTTTACTGCCACAAGACTTAGGCATTTGCAGTCACTCTGTCAGCAATGAACCACTTATATATATAATTATTGGATTAAATTCTCGTGAGATTTGGTCATCAACCTGACAATGACTAGAAAACAGAACGGACTCCAAGCTATCACTAAACTCCGCTATTTGGGAACATGAATTGTTTCTCATGCAGCTACAGTAGAAAAACAAAGATGGACCGAACCAGAACTTTGTCAGGGAACGCATCTTTCAGCATCAATAAGGTCCATAACACGCTCTGCACTGAACTGAATGACTCACCCTACCAGTAGGCATGGGCTGGTATGAGATTCTGACGGTATGATAACCATAGGCAAAAATATCACGGTTTCACAGTATTAACAAGTTCATTTCAATAATGTCAGACACTAATACGCTCGTGCATTTCAAGACAGCATTAACTTTACCTTGAATTTAGCATACAACAATGGATGCTGCTCCCGAAATGCGCAGTCATATTCGACGTATTGGGTCGAAGTGGACGTATTTGGGTAGTGGCGCTTTACGCTGCAGCTTCACACAGCATGAGGGAGAGGGACCTTTACTTTCTCCCTGGCGAGATGTCACACATAATAAAGAAAAACGCTTATACCGCAGGGATGGTATGACGGAAAATCTTAGTGGTTTTAGAACCTTGACTTTTTCATACCGCGGTATACCTTATAACTGGCCCATGCCTAGCTACCAGTAGCATCCAATCAGCCCAAGCTCCTTGTTTTGGACAAAACAAAAGTCGGCGGAATCCCAGTTGATGAGATTGGATTTTCCCAACAGCTGCACATGTTGCATTCAAGTACAGCTGGAAAACTAGATTGTAGAAATATCAAAACAACTCCAAATTGATTTAAGCATGCTTTATTCTCAAATATGGGAGAAGTATTATTTAAACATTTCTAAACATTAACACTGACTATTTTCAAGTAGTTATATTGATTTCTATACTGGCTTTGTCTGCTTATACTATTTAATTATTTTTATTTTATTTTTTTACTTCTATCTAATCTTGAGTCAGTCCTATACTTTCAGTTTTTTTAAGTTATACAACATAACATCAAATTAACTTTAGGAATTGAAAGGAATCCATTCAGGAAAAAAAATTTCTTAGTTTAATGCTGATCAAATAAAAAAAAGAAGTCCTATGCACATTTGTATTTTTTTTTCTTGGTCAATAAAGTGTACCGAAAACGTACCGTACCGTGCCAACCCCTTCACTCATTTGTCCAACTGCTAATAGCTCTTCTAAGTAATTTATGCCATGCTTTGTGGGATATAGGATGTACCAAGCAAGTGTTCATGCTGTGATAGCTATTACTTGGTTAACCAAGAAAATGGCACACACACACACACACACACACACACACACACACACACACACACACTCCCTCAGGCACACATGCACTGTGCGCAGCCTGTCATCAGGGACGTCTTGATGTGGTCACTGGGTGGCACTGAGACCTCCTATTATTGTTGTTTTATGACAACTTTCTCTCTCTTCCCCCCATCGGTTTTCCCTCCCTCCGCTCGTCTTGCTTAGTCCCGCCTTCCTGCCTCTATCCCTCCCTTTTTCCATCCCCAAACCCACATCTATTCCTCTGGCTGTCGCAATGTTTGTTTTAAGAATGTAAACCATTCTGGCACATGTCCAGCGGGGGCAAAGGGCGCCGATAGGAATATTTTCTTTCGAGGCGGCGGGACGGCAGACCCTTTGGCCTCGTTATTGCAAAAAAAAAAAAAAGATTGTCTTTTTTTTAAATAGTATTGGCGACTCATGTCGATTAGGCTGTGTCTGTGTTATGCGCGTCTTTTAAAAGCTTATTTGTGGGTTCATTTGACATTTGCTAGTGTGCTTTCATGTTTACCTCGGCACCTCCTTCCTCCCATCTGCCACTTTCCTGTTTTACTTTCGTAATTGATGATCTTCTGATTTGTTTAATGTAGGCTGTACAATGGTTCATTATTCTACTGACTCAGGTTGAATAAACTGAAGTGATTAAAGATCCAGCATGTCTTGTCAGGTAGGAGGCAGCGGATGTTTAGGAATTTCAAGGTGGCAGAGTCCCTTAATTCTGCAGAAACTGAAATACTTTCCACACTGACATCAAGATTGTGTGTGTATCCACTCTCCCACACTTGCACACGCAGCAAAAACACACACAGGGAAACACTCAGAGTGCCTTGCCTGTCTGCACCTTAATTAACGAGGTCTTTAGGGGTTTAGGCCCTGCAGCAGTGTTGGGTAAATGAGTGAAGCGAGTAACCTCGGGACAGCAACAAGTAAATCCGGTTTAGATCAGCCCCAAGGTGCCACTTGTTCCCTAATTTGGCTCTGAACACCCTCTTTGCTCTCTGCTCTCACCTTAATCACCCCCAGCACTGGGGGCTGCAGCACTGAAATCTGTGTTTTGCACCAGCTTCCCCCTTTTTTGCGGGCGTTTCTCTGAACCTGCTATATCCTGTCTTTATCTTCAAATGCTGCTTATCACATGTGTGCCTCGATAAAATGTGGGTTTTTTTTCAAGTACTGCCCCAAATTCCCTACTGGATTTTGTTCCAGGCTTTGACTGGGCCCTGCTAACTCATGATTATGCTTCGATCCAACTCATTCCATTGGGCTTCTGGATGTATGTTTAGTGTAGCCTGTGAAAGTCACCTTATTGGTAGGGGACTTGGTAAGACTCACAAGACAAGACACGACACTGAGTTCACGAGAAGGAGGCGAGAAAACTTAAAGGATCAAATGTATGCTATTCTACATTTTTATAGATTTTGCCACAAACCAAAGAATCTTTCTTTTTCTGATTTCTTTTTATCTCATCGGACCTTAGAGCAGGGCTTCAACTCTGCCTGATGTACAGTACAACATTTCCCAGTTGACTATTAATGGCGTGCGCTGTGATTGGGTTGTTGGTTAACGTACCCCTAGACATCCGGACATTGTTTTTATAGCAATGCTTTCTGCCTCCTTCAACCCAAAATGCTGCCCCCCCCCCCCAAAAAAAAGATTTAAGAGTAGTTGGAGCGTCTTCTGTTATGACTTTATCAGGCAAAGCCATGCTGACCGCGACAGGCCGGTCCTCGCAAGATAGCAGTCACCTAAACAAGAAACTCTGTGGTGTTGTAAAATCGTGGGATCCGTGCGACGAGATCTCGTCACACCCCTACTCATTGGTATGTTTAATTTTTTTTCCAGCAGCATATTCTACAGTTGGGGATAGCGTGTTCGGGATGACGAGCGATGTTGGAATTTCCTCGACACATGCTGTTAGACACGTCAGCCCAAAACGTTCAATTTTGTTCTCATCGGCCCATGTTGTGTCCTCTACATAACTCAAGGCCTAAGCCCCGGACTGGGTACTTCTGTGGATCTCTGCAGCTCCTCCAGTGGGCCTCTTGGTTGTTTTCAGATGAGGGATTGAACAGTTGAACTGTGAGATATGTTTTATAATGTAATCATGCTTTGAAAAGGTAGAGTTATACTGAGATTAAATCATATACACTACTACTGTTACTTTCTGATAAAAGACAACTAGTTGCACTGAATTTTATTTTTGGAAATCAGATTAAAAGGGCTCAATCAGAATAAACACCACCGACGGCAGTTTTCATGTGAATACTATCGATCCATCAAATGAGCAGCAGCAGCAGCAGAAGTAGAGAGACCCAGACTTCCTTCTCTCCACCCACTTGTTCCAGCTCCTACTGGGAATCCCAAGGCATTCCCAGGCCAGCTGAGAAACATAGTCCCTCCAGTGTGTCCTGGTTCTTCCTCTGGGTGTCCCCCCGGTGGAACTTGTCCAGGAGGCATCCTGACCAGATTCCAGAGCCACCTCAACTGGCTCCTCTCGATGGGGAGGAGCAGCGGCTCTACTCTGAGTCCCTCCTGCAGCTTTTCACCCCATCTCTAAGGGAGAGTGCAGATACCATGCGGAGGAAACTCCTTTCAGCCGTTTGAATCTGCGATCTCGTTGTTAAAGTCACTACCCAGAGCTTGTGACCATAGATGAGGGTAGGAACATAGATCAGTAAATCTTCAGACAGCTTGAACTTTAAGTTGGCTTTCAACCTAGAATACATTTACTTTTTTTTATCTTCTAATATGACAACATGAAGATGAACTAAACAGGGGAGGAGTGCTTTGGCAAGGCACTTCCTCAGTTTCTGATTTATAAATCAAACCATTTCTATATGAGCATGGGTAAAATGAAAAACAAAGTATTTCATCTTCAGTGACCAGTTAGCACGGGTCTGTAATTAGCACCTCTAATTTGGTTATCGCCCCTGATTTAATTTTCATTAGGAACCCATGACTAGCCTTCCCAACATAACAATTTAGTGAAAGATACAGACAGAAGAGACTTCCTTGGACCTTTATTGTCCTTTTAATGCTTCACAGGGAACTCGTGGACTAAAAAGTAACCGTGGGCCATAATATCTGCTGGATTCAGTCTGATTTCATAAATGGCATTTCTATGAAACCTAGTGACTACTTAGAAAAACTGCATAAATTGTCTTCCACTTCAGACTACAGCACCCCCCCCCCCCCACCCACCACCAAAGAGGCAGATGTCAGTGATCAGAACATTTACAGAAATATTCGCTGCATATGTCTGTGCGGCTGTGGGAGCTGGTGTTTTTCCCAGTATTTCTCATTACAAGTGTATTTATAACGCTGCTAAGAACCAATAGGACTCCGGCATTCCTTCCTGATCCATCTGTGCTCCTGGTGTGCGGATAACTTACAGTAGCGTGGAGGGTCTCCCGAGGTCAGGAAGCTGAAAATCACAAAGACATGTGGAATGCTGAAAGTTGGCCAATGCAAACAGGCAGGCCCGGCTTTCCATCCATGCAGAGCTCAATAACCACCGAGCAAGCCTACTACTGTCTTTTTACAAGGCCAGAAAGCAACAAAAAGCTGAAGTATCAGAAGTTTGCACATAAAATAAAAACATCAGTGTTGCTCATTTAAGTTCACCTCTTTTCTAATAGAACAGAAAAACAAAGTTAGCATGTAGATCTAAGATTCCAGTAATGTAGTTCAAATGATCTGTCTGAGGTGAAAGAAAGAAAAAGTACACATCACTACGGGAATTTGATGAAAAGATGCAAAAATATCAAACTTCTCTCCGTTGTCGTACGTTGGAAAATCCTTTGAATTAGTTTCCCCACACCAAATCAACAAATGCCCCTTTAATCGGAAGCTATTAAGGTATTTCATGTAAGCAAGAACAAGGACACTTAACTGATAAATACAACCTTATCCTAACTCCTGGCACCAAGTTAAATAGCCAGAAGTAATCATTTGATTGGGCCATAATTTGGTACACATGTAGACCAGTGATCGGTATGCAAGTGATTAGATTTGCTCCATCCAGCACGGTGGTGTGAAAAGAATGAGCCAACATTGCGGCCTGGTTGCTCAACACGCCTGGCTAGCCTCAAACAAACCAACTACCTGGATCCACAAGACTAGCTTTTGCGTGACTTTCTGGTTGTTTTATAGCCAACGTTTTAGGGTTTGAAATGGTGCCTTCATCCACTGGACATTACTTATCATGTTTATACCCTCTGTGGGGGACACTTTGCACCCACTTTGGCATTCAACCACTTTTCAAATTCAAAAATACTTTATTGATCCCAGAGGGAAATTAAATGTGTTAAGAAATTAACTTGTCTAGTGAAATCTCACTCGTCCATCAGCTGATTTAGGTTTGTTGGTCATTTAGCAATGAGTTTAACAACCAGTTCACTAGCAAGGACCACACATCATAAATAGAGATTAAAGGTTTATTGAGTGAACGGCGGAAAGGAAGTCTGGGGAGATGTGACGAAGGAGGCCAAGAGGTAGACTCAGTGTGGGGGTGCAGTCTTCAGGAGTTCGTCTTCCTGTGCCTCCTCAGGACCCCCCAAACAAACCTGAAAGAAAAAGATGTTAGGAGAGGCTAGAACTGTAAATAAGCTAAAGCGAGAGGTAGAGGATGAGGATGAGGATGGAGGGATGAGGGATGGGTAGATGGGATAAGGGATGAGTTGAAGGGATGAGGGTCGAAGGGATTAGGGAATGGATGAGCGAAGGGATGAGGGAAGGGTCGAAGGCATAAGGGAAGGGTCGAAGGGATGAAGGAAGGGTCGAAGAGATTAAGGGATGGGGGTTGAAGGAAGTGTCTTCAAGGGGATGAAACTTGAGGGTATGGAGCAGTAAAATAGATTGAAGCTAGACCATGGATTGGGTCGGGTAGGGAGGGCTGTGAAACGAATGTGCGACATGGAACATGAGGCAAGCCTGGCTTATATAGATCGCTGATTGATAATTGAAGTGCGAGAGATCTGGGAGGCCAGGTGGGTTGAGTTAGTGATGATTACTGCATACAACTAGAGTTGAAGCGTGGTCCTGCTCCTGAACTTAAGCCAACTAGTTAACTCCATTTATTGTAGTTATTTCTTTAGTCTAGTCTTTGTCTACTTTAACAAGATGAGATCATATGACTTCAGAAGAAAATAACAACCTGATAAATGAGTAAAGTAAATGGAAATACAATGGACCCCTGGTATTCGCAGTGGTGTTAGGGTCCACAACCACCCACCAATAGTTAAAATTCACAAAATCTGAGACCCCTATAAACCAGCTTTTAATAGTTTACATGCCTTATATAATATGCATTAATACTCTCAATTAATACCATCTCAGCACTAGCGCAAAAGCTAATGTTTATAGTCTTCCTTATTTCTGCTCCTGGGGGTCCAGCCAGTCAATGCCAGAGGAAACTAAATAGGGCTCTGGGATTAGCTGCTTTGCAAATGACAGCTAATTGCAAGTCCAATTGCATTGCACCTAGATATCCCAGCTTCCCCTGTTTTCGAATATATTAGACATGAAATACGCCAAAAAAGATCCATGGATTTTATGCAAATAACTCAGTCACTTTCTTCAGAAAAATCTGTGAATACCCAACCGCTAATAGGCAGCGGTTGACTGTAGAGTTAAGAAAAGTTGTTGCATGATAACACACAACTGAATTCAATTAAACACAATCATCATTTATCTTCATGATTGGACACTGTCTCCATAAAGGTACATAAGTGCAAGATGGATTTTTTGTAAGATCTTGTGTTACATCTTACGATTAAAAGGCTGCTAAGCTTCTTGTAAAAGTGAAATCTGCCCCTTGAACACCTAACCAGTTACTTCGTCCTGTGATATATTTATTGTTATGAGCTACAGATATGAAAGTGCGGGCATTGTGTTTGACACTTTTAGATTTTTATTTTGAAACAAAACAGGAAGTAGTTCTTGAGTTGACCACTTGTGTTGACAGATGCGATTAGTAAGTACGAATGATTTGAACACACTGTGAGAGTACTGCAACTGGCAAAACCATTAGTTGCTAACAATGCTAAAGTTAGCATCTGCCTCGGGGCGTCCAGTCAAAGGGATCATTATGCCTTTTATTAGGTTATATTTTAACATCTAAAATACTTAGGCTGATGAATCCTGAACAGCATAATTCTACCCCTCAAATAAATGCTGTGTACATTTAAACAGCATTTATTTGAGGGAAAGAACAGGTGGGGGTGGTTTTTACAAAAGTCCCATTGTTATTTTTGAAGGTTTATGTTACAGGCTGTAACATTTCCTTTATCATAAAATATAATTTTGCAAGAAAATTGCGTTAAAGAGGAGCTGACTTGGTTTCCTTTTCCCCTTAAGAGCTTCACCTTCCGCACAGTCTCTCTACGAGGCTCAGTTTCTCTCCCAGTTGGTCCAACTGAGCTCGAAATAAAGAGAGCAGTTAGAGTTTCACTTCCAGAGTCAGAGAAAGTGAGCAAAGGAGGGAGAGACAGTTGCAGGGAGAAAACAAACTCGCACGGCTTGTTGAATTATGGGTAAAGACAGCTGAGGATAACCAGGTTTGGTTTCCACGATTCAGTGGGGGGGCTTATTGGAAAAGAGAAAGTCTATGACTCAGCCTCGCTTTCAAGGAGACTCTCAGCCGGTCGACTCTCTCTCTCTCTCTCTCTCTCTCTCTCTCTCTCTCTCTCTCTCTCTCTCTCTCTCTCTCTCTCTCTCTCTCTCTCTCTCTCTCTCTCTCTCACTCACTCACTCTCTCACCTCAGAAATTCAACAAAAACACATGCCATTAAATATGAGGGAGAACACCTTCAAAAACATAAAACCCAAGGGTTCAATATGGTCACGAAAATGTTCCACGTATTCTTCGCATTTAAAGCCAAAAGGGGAGGCGGTCAGGAGGAGGGATCTGTCCTCACATTTGCTATCAATTTAGGGCACTGAAAATAAGCACCAGGTTTCACTGGAGCTGAGCAGAACACCAAGAATGTTTTTCTATATAAAACTAAGGGCGAAAGAGGAAGAGAGAGAAAGGAAAAAATCCCAGCATGTTTAATAAGTTGGGTTCTAAAAGTTTGACAAAGCAGAAAAATAAAAATATTCAGAACGCTGTGTGGCTGGTTGACGGCAACACCTTGGCACCAGATGTGAAGTGGCTGTAGCCCGACAGCTCATGGATCAAAAGTGAAGCAGATTGTGAGTCATGGTGACCGCATGACCTTTTTGAGAGGGACAGACAGTTTGAGCTGGAAGTGTGTTTCGAGTGTAATCAGGGTAATTCATTGTCAGACATTTCTACAGTGAGAAAAAAAAAAGCCTTGACACGTGCTTTCTGCACACATCTGTGGAGGAACAGCAGTCACCTGCATGTAGTTGTCAGGGGTTTTCATAACATGCTCTGCATACTTGACTCTCCACTTGGGTGTGTGTAATGGTGTAAGTGGGCTTGGTGGAGACCGGAGACTCCCAAAGCGGGCTGACTAGGCACAACGGATGAGAAAGGGTGGGGGTTATCTTTTGAGAAAATAATCAATAGCTCTAAATTTGAGCAGCCACTCGTCCCTTTCACTGCCTGGGACACGGATTTAACTGATCGAGCCGAATGTGCTACTTTTAACTTAAAAACATAATCCTTCCTAACTTCAAAAAATAGTCCCTTGCTCTTAATATTTTACCGTACTAGTGCACAACAGAGAACTTGAAGGAAAATGTTCCTTAAATAAAGGAAAATAAATCCAATTCATCTGTGTTGTCTTAAAAGTTTGTTAGAGAACATTAGTGAACAAACAGCATCATGAAGACCAAGGAACCCTTATAAAGAGAAATGTGTGGAGATGTATAAAGCAGATGTAGATCATAAAACAATCTCCCAAACTTCGAACATTTCATAAAGCACTGTCAGTCCATCATCTTAAAATGGCAACAGTATGAGCCGACTGCAAGCAGCCTCTCGTGATCTCCTTTTCTCTCGCCTTATTTTCTTTTCTATTGCTTTTTTCTTAGTTACTTTATATACCCAGCCTCTGGAGTAATTGTATAACACCGGATTTATTTTTGAAGGACTGTGGTATAATAAAATGCTATTTTGGTCAGCTGAGGACTTTGACAAACTGTTCTAGAGAGTGGATGCTATGGAAATCAAGATTTGTTGTCTCGAAGTGAATGTGGATATGGAAATGAGACGACTTTACTGATGATAGTCAACAGTGAGAAAGTATCTGGCAGCACTGTTCCAATCAACCCTTGGTGCAACGGTTTCGGAAATAAGCCCCCAGCCAAAACAAGGCGCTTGACTGGAAGGACATCGCATTCGCAGCATGACGAAGAATCGCCCGCTCTACAGCGCAGCAACACCTCTTCTCCGAGGAAGAATAAACAGAGAAAATTCTAACCCGAAACAAGAGAATGTACTCTGTCTGGGAATATTACTACTGGAATCTCGCTCATAAACAGATATGCAGCACTCAGATCACCCAAGGGCAACCTGGCCCCAAGCACCAACCTAGGTCGCCAGGAGAAATCTAGTTCCATGAAGCAAACACAGAAGAAAGTAAGAAATCTCCCACCGAAAGTTCTAATTTTTCATGATGGTTCAATAAATGAAAAATTTTTGTAGCAAATACACGGGTGTTGTCAGTTGCTCCCAAAATACGGTGAGATGTTTCAGAAAATCCTGATAATCTACAAAACTACAAAACTAATCTATAAAACTGGAAAAGCTTGTTATGACACAGGAACTGTTATGGTAAAAAAAAGTATCTCAGGGTTTCCATAATAAAGAAGACTTGACTCCCAGAAGGCGTTTACGTATTTAATATAAACATGTCTGGCCAGACCATGGAGGGGACAGTTAATCGTGCATCACCCTATCCAACCTTTCTAACTAACCGCTTAAATAGTATTCAGCAATCACTGTTTATCTCTGTAGACGTCTTCTCCAACCTTCACGCCCCGCCTCTGGACAGCTGCTCCATGCGAGTCTCATACCAACGCATAAAACAGCTCATCCGAAGGCCAGACTGTTATCTTACTGCCCCGGCGTCTGTCTCTCTGGTGACCTGACACATACAGTGGCTTGCAAAAATATTCGGCCCCCTTGAACTTTTCCACATTTTGTCACATTACAGCCACAAACATGAATCAATTTTATTGGAATTCCACGTGAAAGACCAATACAAAGTGGTGTACACGTGAGAAGTGGAATGAAAATCATACATGATTCCAAAATTTTTTTACAAATAAATAAGTGAAAAGTGGGGTGTGCGTAATTATTCAGCCCCCTTTGGTCTGAGTGCAGACAGTTGCCCATAGACATTGCCTGATGAGTGCTAATGACTAAATAGAGTGCATCTGTGTGCAATCTAATGTCATTACAAATACAGCTGCCCTGTGACGGCCTCAGAGGTTGTCTAAGAGAATGTTGGGAGCAACAACACCATGAAGTCCAAAGAACACACCAGACAGGTCAGGGATAAAGTTATTGAGAAATTTAAAGCAGGCTTAGGCTACAAAAAGATTTCCCAACCCCTGAACATCCCACGGAGCACTGTTCAAGCGATCATTCAGAAATGGAAGGAGTATGGCACAACTGTAAACCTACCAAGACAAGGCCGTCCACCTAAACTCACAGGCCGAAAAAGGAGAGCGCTGATCAGAAATGCAGCCAAGAGGCCCATGGTGACTCTGGACGAGCTGCAGAGATCTACAGTTCAGGTGGGGGAATCTGTCCATAGGACAACTATTAGTCGTGCACTGCACAAAGTTGGCCGTTATGGAAGAGTAGCAAGAAGAAAGCCATTGTCAAAAGAAAACCATAAGAAGTCCCGTTTGCAGTTTGCCACAAGCCATGTGGGGGACACAGCAAACATGTGGAAGAAGGTG
The DNA here is from genome assembly GCA_963556495.2 of Valencia hispanica. Classification (NCBI taxonomy): domain Eukaryota; kingdom Metazoa; phylum Chordata; class Actinopteri; order Cyprinodontiformes; family Valenciidae; genus Valencia; species Valencia hispanica. Next base: position 10,422,575 of record OY747718.1, read on the forward strand.
CTCTGGTCAGATGAGACCAAAATGGAACTTTTTGTGGCGGAAAACTAACACTGCACATCACTCTGAACACACCATTCCCACTGTCAAATATGGTGGTGGCAGCATCATGCTCTGGGAGTGCTTCTGTTCAGCAGGGACAGGGAAGCTGGTCAGAGTTGATGGGAAGATGGATGGAGCCAAATACAGGGCAAACTTGGAAGAAAACCTCTTGGAGTCTGCAAAAGACTTGAGACTGGGTCGGAGGTTCACCTTCCAGCAGGACAACGACCCTAAACATAAAGCCAGGGCAACAATGGAATGGTTTAAAACAAAACATATCCATGTGTTAGAATGGCCCAGTCAAAGTCCAGATCTAAATCCAATCGAGAATCTGTGGCAAGATCTGAAAACTGCTGTTCACAAACGCTGTCCATCTAATCTGACTGAGCTGGAGCTGTTTTGTAAAGAAGAATGGGCAAGAATTTCAGTCTGTAGATGTGCAGAGCTGGTAGAGACATACCCTAAAAGACTGGCAGCTGGAATTGCAGCAAAAGGTGGTTATAGAAAGTATTGACTCAGGGGGGTGAATAATTACACACACCCCACTTTTCAGTTATTTATTTGTAAAAAATGTTTGGAATCATGTATGATTTTCGTTCCACTTCTCACGTGTACACCACTTTGTATTGGTCTTTCACGTGGGATTCCAATAAAATTGATTCATGTTTGTGGCTGTAATGTGACAAAATGTGGAAAAGTTCAAGGGGGCCGAATACTTTTTGCAAGCCACTGTATATATCATAAACATTAAGTTGGAGCAATAACCTTGTCATTTTACCCAAGATGCATTCACTAAACAGAGAATATACACTTAATTCCTAATTGCATCACGATTTTCCACCACAGAACTACTGATGAAGCCAAACAGCCGTCAGAGATTCAGTAAAAAGGATTTCTCTGATCTACTGCAACAACTTAAGGGACTGAACATACACATATTTATCAGTGGCCCAGTGCCTACAGGAAATGATGAAATATATAGCAGACTTCAAATGAATAACAGATGGCTGAAGAACACTGCGGTGACCGTTCAATTGGATTTATCACCAACATTAAAATATTCTGTGGTGCAAAACTCTTCAGAGACAATGACCGCCATCTGAAAAAAGCTGGACTGAGACTCCTGACCTCGAACATGTTCTGCTATCTCAATAAAAAAGATGTGGATGTTCCAAATCATGTGACAAAGCACCCAAGAGCTGACCATGACGTACAGCCCACGGAAATTACCAGAGAACAAGCACTTCCTGCCTCCTCACCAGCACAGCAAGCAGAAGAGAACTGGATATTAATTATAGATCCATCATCCACCAGGATGAGTTTGGCTACCCTGAAATTAGTATTCTGATGATTATCACCAGGAGAAACCATAAAATCATAACTAAACACAGCTGGATTGAACCAAATCTCTAACTGATCACCGATCAGAAGGACCTGCTACCCACCACCAAACCTCTTAAATTAGCATTAATAAACATTAGATCTTTTTCAGGGTTTCTAATTATTCACTTCATCACTGAGTGCAATCTATGCGCTCTATTTCTGTTGGACTCAATAAACTGTAAAAAGGTATTCCTGGGCACATGTGACTCTTAAGAGTATGTAGCTCTTCAGATAAAGGACCCTTACAAAGCTTTTTTTCTCACTTTAAATAAACCCCCAAAACTTCTTAAATGATTTTAGCAACCTTCTTTCCATAATATGTACAGTGAGGAACATAAGTATTTGAACACATCACATCACATAATGCTTTTGCTCGCCTATCTTGGTGGTTGTAAGTATTGTTGCTGAAATCCCCCACAACGATTAATTGGTCATTGTCGATACAGTGAGGAACATAAGTATTTGAACACCCCGCGATTTTGCAAGTTCTCCTACTTAGAAATTATGGAGGGGTCTGAAATTCACATTGTAGCTACATTTCCACTGTGAGAGACAGCATCTAAAAAAACTCAGGAAATCACATTGTCTGATTTTTAAAGAATTATTTGTATTTTATTGCTGCACAGTATTTGAACACCTAAGAAAATCAGTGTTAATATTTGGTACAGAAGCCTTTGTTTGCAATTACAGAGGTCAAACATTTTCTGTAGTTCTTGACCAGGTTTGCACACTGCAACAGGGATTCTGGCCCACTCCTCCACCTAGATCTTCTCTAGATCTGTCAGGTTTCAGGGCTGTCGCTGAGCAACACGGAGTTTCAGCTACCTCTAAGGATGTTCTATTGGATTTAGGTCTAGAGGCTGGCTAGGCCACTCCAGAACCTTGATATGCTTCTTACGGAGCCACTGCTTGGTTATCTTGGCTGTGTGCTTCGGGTCATTGTCATGTTGGAAGAACCAACCATGACCTGTCTTCAATGCTCTGACTGAGGGAAGGAGGTTATTGCTCAAAATCTCACCATACATGGCCCCATTAATACAGTGCAGTCGTCCTGTCCCCTTCACAGAAAAGCACCCCCAAAACATGATGTTTCCACCCCCATGCTTCACAGTAAGGATGGTGTCCTTGGGATGCAACTCATTCTTTTTATATAGCGTAGATTCACAACAGATGTCATCTCAAGGCACTTACAAGAAAAGTCATTTCCATACAATCATACAAACATTCCAATTAGTTTAAAGTTTCAGTTAGTTTCCTATTTAAGGAAGATTGCATCGAGTCATTGACTTGAGGTTGCGTCCCGTTGATGCAGACTTCCAACCATAGCAATCCCTCATACTGAGCAAGCATGTAGCAACAGTGGAGAGGAAAAACTCCCCTTTAACAGGAAGAAACCTCCAACAGAACCAGGCTCAGTGCAAGCGGCCATCTGCCACAACCGTCTGGAGGTTTGAGAAGAAGACAACAGAGGCACAGAAAGAACAGAGGAGCTGATATAAGAGTACTTTCTATGTTAAAGAAAGTGAAAAGTTGATAACGGGACACGGGGGATGTTCAGCCACCAAGACCATCATCCCAGTCGATGCCCCCCGTCTAAACGGCGTTATATCTAAGCAGGACACCAGACCAGGTGTACTTTCTATGGAGAGAAAAACACTAAGAGAAAACAGAGTTAACAGTCGAAATAACAGCATATAATCCAACGTGAGAGTAGTAGAAAAGAAAGTAGCAGAGTGAAGAAAATTGGTAAGTCTGTCCTCCAGCAGTCTAAGCCTATAGCAGCATAACTACAGAGATAGCTCAGGATGACCTAAACGACTCTAACTATAAGCTTTATCAAAAAGGAAAGTTTTAAGCCTGGCCTTAAAAGTAGTGTAGAGTGTCTGCCTCACGAACTAAAACGGGGAGGAGTCTTGTTTGTAGTTTACCACAAGCCATTTACTGCACACAACAAAAACACGTCACTAGAGACATACCCTGAAAAGGCCGTAGCTATAATGGCAATGAAAGCGCGTTCAAAAAAGTATTAGGTCCTTTTCCATTTGATGAGTTCCTGGACATTCTAAGAGGGAAAATCTTACGGGCTAAATCTGTTGACCCGCTCCTCTCAGTCAGTGTGTCTGAAAATTGGCCCTTTAAGGAATTTGCTAAGGGCTATGCATATTGGGATCGCTTGGACAGTGAGTGGCATCACTGATCACCGCCAAAAGACGGCCACAGCAGCAGAGAATAACAAGAGATCCACAATGGAAGAAGCAGGGATCATTGCCGTGTTTCTATGTTGTAAGAGACTGCTACGTCAGCAACTCTTCCTGTTTAAAAAGCTGGTTAGGCGACGCCTGCTGTTATAATTTCCCACTGAGTTACAACCAATCAGCATGACTTAAGCCTCAAAAGCGGCCATATTGGGCCAGCCTGTTGAATCGAAGACACGCGCATAGCGTGAAGTTCTGGTAAAATTACCCAGAAGTTCCAATTGTGGAAACGCACCTATTAACTCAAGGGGCTAAACAGAGGTTTCATTTTGGAATCTTGTATAATCATCATTCCCTTTAACATCTATAAACTACTTTTTATTGGTCCGTCACATAAAATCCCAATGAATAACATTTAAGTGTTTATTTGCACCAAGACAAAATATCCAAAGTTCTAACAAAGTTAAAAGTTCCTGACACGCCAAGGACGTTGCTATAGTCCTGCACGGCAGACTGGATTAACTTTTAGAGTTAAGTGGCAAACAAAAGTCCTCTACACCGGTCTTCTCGTCCACAACCTAATGCTCCTTTGTCGATAGAAAGTTGGGGTGGAAACAAGTCGGGAGTTATGGAGAAAGAAAACCAGAGTCCAGAAAAGGGGGGGTTGAGAGACAGACCAGATGTGTCTTTTGTTTAGATTTGAACTAAGCAGAAAGGAAGGGTGTAGGAGTCAGGGGGTTAGCTTTGCAGGGAGGAGAAGGAGTGGGAGTGAGGGAGCTTCTTTTTTTCTTTTTATTTGTGTAAAACGGTGCTGAAACCAAAGCTTTCAAAGCTGAGCGCCTGTAGGTGGGGGGAGAGGGGGCAGCCCCATACAGTATGTGATTACCTACCAGCAAAACCACATTCATTATACTAATTGCTACAATGGTCCCAGTGGTTGGGGGGGGCTGAAAAAGGGGCTGACGGTGAGAGGGGGCTGCATTGTTAACATTCGTTAGGCTCATTGACTCCAGAATTCATGGTGTCTGTCATTATAGGTTGCTGGGATACTCTCCAAGGCCTGCACTTACCGAGAAACTGATAATCTGGAGGTCGCACTGAAGACTCGTTTCCTCTAAATCTCACGGAGCCTACATCGCCCCCTCACAGACCCAGCCGACCAAGCAGCCAGGGTGCAAATGCACATATTTAGCATGTGGTATGCATTTAGGCCCCCTCCCCGAGACACGTATTAACCATAACATAACCATAGAGGGAACATTTGAAATGATTAAAAGCCGGGGCCTTTTTCCGGTATCTTGCTGCACAAACCAGGCCTGTTTCCAGCAGCTTGTGTCAATATTTCACTCGGTGGATGTGCGTGCCCGGTGTATGCAGAGAACTCAGAGCAGATGACTGATACGACAGTTAGAACATGTGCAGTGATGAGCACACAGAGACTCACACAACTCAATCTGCTAAGTGTCGAGAGCCCACATCAACCCAGCTGGAGGAGGCGGAGGGGCAGGCATTACCAGTTGTGATTACCAATATGGCCGACAGTTGTTTGTGAAGCATTTGCAGCACATCACTGAATTCTTAAGTGTGCCGTCGCAAGTATTGAAGGAGCGAGTGATGAAACCCCCTTTCCTCCTAGAGTGTTTGTCTTTGCTGGACATATCTCAGCTTTATCAACCTAAAAAGCTGAGAAAATTTTTCTTTCTTGTATATATTAATGAAGTTGCATATATATTTTTTAACTCGTCTGGACAATCAGACTTCAACCTCAGTGTCAGAACCAAAGAAAGTCACAGATTTCAGTGCTACACAATCAAGGTACAGAAACGGTCCCAAAAACAATAGCTTACAGTTTGAAATCCTAGTCTGTCCAAAACACCTGTGTATATGGTCACAATATAGCTAGAAGAGCCTTATTGTCTGCCAACGCCTAGAGCACTTGTAGACATTGTAACCACTGTTTTGACATCTGGTGATTGAGATCCTGAGGTCCAGATATTGTGTTGAAATCAGGTTAAAATCCCTGGACGATCAGTCTGGACATTGGTACCCCTTTAATTTTTTCACATTTTACAAATGCAAACTTCAAGGTATTTCCTTGGGATTTGATGTAGTAGACCAATACAGAGTGGTTCATAATTATAGTGGAAGTGGAAATATACATGGTTTTCACACGATTTCCAGTCAGCCCCTCGTAGAACCACCTTTAATTACAGCTGCTACTTTTTGCTCGTCCGTCTTTGTTGAAAAGCTCAACCGCAGTCTGGTTGGATGGAGAACAATTTTTTAGTCTCGCAACTGATTTCCAATTGGATTCAGGTCTGGACTTTGACTGGTGTTAGTTTTCCAACACGTACGTACATGACAATGACACTGAAGTTTCTGGTTGACAAAGATAAGACTGTTTAAAAGAGATTAACCACATAACTCAGTATTGAAATCATGCCTACTGGTTAAAATTAGTAGGATGGAAACTTGTACCAGAACATTCTCCCTTTATGTTCTGGTAGAAAAATGTCTTTATATACATTGACAAGTATAATCAGAAGAGGCTTCAACAAAATTTTGAGCCATGAAAGTTCTTGTCGTGGGTCAAAATAGAGAGCCTTCTCTACACTATGATGCCCTTAAAATGCACTGTTATGTACTCCTAGTTGTTGGAAATATGTAAGCGAAAGTGTTTAGGCGATGTGCCTTTAATGCAGCTTAATCCTTGCTCTTTGCTTGGTAAAACATAGATTAATTCATACTGGTACTTACTGGTTTCTACAACAGTTAAGAGATGTTTTACTGAATCAACATAGTGTGTCTAGTTTCATTCTTTGTACAATACAGCATTATTTATGACACATTCTCAATCTGAAATCCAATACAGGAGTTATAGTAAAAAAATGTCCTTTCCTCTTTTCCAAACCTTTCTGTATTTGTTGAAGTTACAACTCTTGGGACCAGCGGAGACCCGGGAAGAGTGAGTCTGGCCAAGATGGCTGCTCCCTGCTATTTTAGCCAAAGTAAATGAGCAATTCCAGCCCACTCTCTTGGAATGGTTATCTGATGCAGTCGCGGGCCAAAGTTGGAAGGGAATTCCTCTGTTTTGCTGAGTTAATGTCACGCGCACTGCTCTGGCTTTACCTGTGCTTATGCTTTTGCACAAGTTTAGGATGTGCATGCACAATCCGTCAACATAGCCTATGACAGATTCAACTGTCTTGGCGGGGTCAGAAATAGAACCCGGGTTATGGGAAGAACTGAGGGATCAAGTGCGGTAGAATAAGGCTTGTATAATAAAAGTGCCATGGGCCTCCTTGCTGACTGGAGGTTGACAACCTCCAGATGATATTACATTTCCTTTTCCAGGCACATCATGCTCATCAAACTGCAGCACCCCCACCCCTCCTACCTCAAACTTCCATCCACCCAGGCAGGCCTGCATGGGTGAATACTCCCTGGGTCAGAACTAAACCGCAGGAGCCTGAGTAATCGGACCACACACAAATGCAGAGGAGGAAGGCGGTTAATACAGGAGTGTAACACTGTAGGGCAGCAAGGAGGACAGCGGAGCTGAGCTGAAGGTCCCGGGTGAGAGCGCTTGGCGCATGGACGGAAATCTTTGAGATCCGGGAGGAGAAATAAAAATAGAGCTGGAGGAAGAGAGCGACATAACAAGACCAATGGGGCTAATTAGGAGGATGGATTTAAGGAAAAAGCTCAGCAGGAGATGCTCAGTGGAAAAAGTATCCTCCAACGCTCCTCTGACCTGCAGAGTTTGATCAAAAATGGTGACAGAAAACCGAACGTTCCTTCAAAGACAGATCCTGAAACCGGAGAGACCGTATTCATGGCGATCTGAGACACAGAAACAGATGTAGGAACAGAGCGTTTTCGTGTACATGCCGCTTTGTGTCGGTGATGACAGCGGCGACTTGTCCTCCCTAACCACCCCTCCCATTCCACGCTGCTCAGATCCCTTTTATATTTCTGTGTGGCACGAGGGGCTTCCATGCTGGGTGCATTTGAAGTGGCTTCTGGGAGGCCCTGGAGCGTGCTGCGGGGTCAGGGGTTACAACAACCGGGCCTCCCAGGATATCCCCCACCTACCCACCCTCACCCCCTTAAGTCCTGCTTACCCACGCGCTCACTCCTGTTTTCATGTGCGGCTACAGATCACTAACAGACGCTTCCCCCTTGTCATAGCGCCATCGTCCCTGCTGACATCTTTACTTATAGACGCTAAACCATCGTCATCATCACGGTGTCATTCTACTCCCATAGTTGTTGAATAAGCCATTGTGTTTCCTGATGCAGTTTGTTCAGGAGGATGTTTTTGTTCTCCTCCCCACTAACACACAAGGATCTGTCACTCGCTCAGTGAGGTGTGAAATTACACTGCCATCCACTTCACCTAGCAGAGGCCAGCCAAATGACTCAGATCCTCCGAAACACTCACTGAATCCGATTATCTGCTGAACACTTTCTGCTTGTTTCTTTGCGCCTCCACAGATCTGTATCTGGGTTTGGCTGGGCGGCGTTCACCACATCACCCTTCACCCCCTTCCCTCTCCGAGTTTAACATCTGCTTCGAGTGAGGGCCAAAAGAGGGAATGTTGAACTCTTAAAATTAATTAGCGCATTACCAAATGCTTGAGTTAGAGGGAGCCTGTTTAACCCCCCCAACCTCACTGAGCCCCTCCTTGCGTCTTCCTGCTCCACACGGCCCACAGCTCTCCACCTCCCTGGGGACCGGTTTCTCACCCAGGACCAATTAGAGCAGGAAGTGGGGTCACCGACCCACCGTCAGGCCTCATAAGCTCCCGTATCACCTGACAGGGGCCACGCCACGACTAGAGAGAATATACAGAGACAGGGGCAAGGAGCAGTTAGGTAGGCCGGGAAGGTACGCTTCAATGCTCTTTTGCTGTTTGAGGACAGAAAATACTTATTTCCTCCTGTCTCTTTCTTTCTATCCATCCATTAGTTCTTCCAGCTATCAACCATCCATCCATCCATTCATCCATTAGTTCGCCCAGCTATCAACCATCTATCCATCCATCCATCCATCCATCCATTCATTCATTCATGCATTAGTTCGCCCAGCTTTCAACCATCTATCCATCCATTCATTCATTCATTCATTCATCCATTAGTTCGTCCAGGTATCAACCATTTATCCATCCATCCATCCATCCATCCATCCATTCATTCATTCATGCATTAGTTCGCCCAACTATCAACTATGTATCCATCCATTCATTCATTCATTCATTCATCCATCCATTAGTTCGTCCAGCTATCAACTATCTATCTATCCATCCATTCATTCATTCATGCATTAGTTCGCCCAACTATCAACTATGTATCCATCCATTCATTCATTCATTCATTCATCCATCCATTAGTTCGTCCAGCTATCAACTATCTATCTATCCATCCATTCATTCATTCATTCATTCATTCATCCATTAGTTTGTCCAGCTATCAACCATTTATCCATCCATCCATCATTCATTCATTCATTCATTCATTCATTCATTCATTCATTCATCCATTAGTTTCGTCCAGCTATCAACCATCCATCCATCCATCCATTAGTTCATCCAGCTATCAACCATCCATCATTCCATCCATCCATCCATCCATCCATCCATTCATCCATCAGTTTGTCCAGCTTCAGAGGCGGATCTAGAAAAATATTTATGGCGTCGCAAGAAAGGGGCAAGAATTTTTCAGGGATGGCACCATATGCCAGAATTTTATATATATGCTGGTTTTATTGATCAGTCAAACACATGCTTCACCTCTTCACTCCCCAGTATTTACATATATGATAGATAGTTTTGGTTCAGGTTTTTAAGCACATTAAAGCTGCAATGTGCAATATTTTTGTTAAAATAAATTAAAAAAAAAAATCTATAGTCAGTTTTTTCATCTCCTCACGATACAATTGAATCAAGTGCTGTAGTTTGCTGTAGTTTGATTCTACTGCGGTTGCATGTAGAGGCAGCAATTCCATTTATTTTGAGGTGGTTCAGGGTGCGCGTGTGGGCTTGTGAGAGCGCGTAGCGTGACGTCATGATGCACGTACGTACCCATGTACGCGGTCTAAGCTAGCTTAGATAAGTGTAGCTAGCCAGTCACGACACCTACACAAGCTCCCCATAAGTCAAAGAAGAAAATAATTTTATCCAGCATTACAAAAAGAGCAAAAATGGCCTCTGACCGTCGCAGAGCTCGGAATAATGAGCGCACGCCTGAAAGTCATGGGAGTGAGCATTTTGCTGATTGCAGTTTGTCTAATGGCCACATGGTGCACTCTCTGCAGCACTTTCAGCAAACTAGCAGCTTTAAAGGTTCACAAAAGAGAATATAATGCAACTATTTTCATGAGCTTCAAGCTCCTAATGTCCAATTTTACCCCCTTAACATTCCTGCAATTTCCGCCCTACATTTTCTCCAAACGCATACCCAAAATTAACTTCAAGCTGTTCTTGAACCATTTTGAGTAGAGACATGGCTGGGGTCTCTTTGGAAAGCAAACACTCTAAAATTTATCCCAGAACTGTGTTAATATCTCCGAGTGCGATTGTTACCAAGCAATATGAATTTTAATACACTGAAAAATAATTTTTTAATGTCCGATTATTTATTTAATATAAATACATGCTGTAAAAATGGCTTTAAAAATAGGTTGGGACCTAAAACACACTGTGGGTCTAAAGCCTGAAGTATTACCTTCATCCCCACCAAATTTGACATCAATAAACCAAAAAATGAGTGTTCTGCGCTCATTTTTCTAACTACAGGTCAAAGGTGGTCAAAAGATTGCCATATGCGCCATCTCCTGGGTAAATGCCGTAGTCGTCACTGAATTAAAAATATCATCAGAATCATAACTGCATCTTACCATATAAAGCACTATGGCTTCCTTCAATGTTGTATTTTAATTATAAAGGGTGTTTGGACTCGGTGCTGAAACAGTATGTTACTGGTACGCGCTGTACGTCATCTCTTAATGAATAAGACATTTTACGCATGTCATATACTATGGCAGCGAATAAGTCCGCCCGGTCAAGTTATATATCTGCGTTTACAGCATTACATTGGCTATTCGATGCGTCAATCATCAGAGTTCTGGACAGCGATTGGTTAAAGTTACTTACCATAACGTGACTTTCCATCCATGCGCCATTGGTTGGAGATCTACCCTACGTAAGAGTAAACCGGATTGAAATTTTTTATTTATTTTTTCTTCTGGGCATGCTCAGTGACCTTTCTAGGCGGAAGTGGAAGCGAAGGAATCGGAAACAAAGCCGTAAAGACTACAAAAATGGCCATAGACATTCCGGAAGCGCATTTTCCCCGTTTATTTTACATTTCTTATTGGTTTGACTGTTTTCCTGGACTAATCACTTTATTGGAGGACTTTAATCGGAGCATTATTGATGTAAAAAAACCATTTTTGTTTAAAATGGATCGGTTTTGTCACGTTTATTGGACTACAAAGTGGTGAGTTCCATATTTTTATACCTCCGTCAGGAGAACGTTTGTGTTGGCAAAAGCACTCACTGTGTCTTCAGTTATGATTGTATTCTTGATCGCCGTCCATAATTGGAATCACAAGACTCTTAGCTTTCCAATGATATAAAATATGTATAGGTTCATAGAAGTTAAAAGTCAGAAAATCTATGGATTTAAACTAGGAAATGGGCTCGGAACGTTAACGGGTTTGAATTCATAGCTGCTTGGGTGGTAGCAGGGGTGGCAAGGCTTTCTTTTAGGGTGGCAACTGCCACCCTATGCCACCCCAGTAGATCCGCCCATGTCCAGCTTTCAACCATCCATCCATCCATCCATTAGTTCGTCCAGCTTTCAACCATCCATCATCAATCAGTCTGCCCATCTTTCAACCATCTATTTATCCATCCTTTCATTCATCCATTAAACACAGTGTAAAGCAACAGGAACCAGCCAGAATATAATCTAAAAAGAAAGCCAACAATTCTAATCCCATGATGAGGGGAGAGATTGTGAACCAATACCAGCTGACTTGCATACCTAAAGGGCTAAAGTCAACATTGTTAAAATGTAATTTAGCAGGAAGGTTAAAACTTTGTCTTCTTGGTGACTCTCTACAGAATAAATCATCTGCTTCTAAAACTTGTTAGTTCCACAAGCAACCTCCTGGACCAAAAGCGAAACCTGAGTGACTGGAAGCACTTTGTGGTGTGGCCTCTGTGGTCTTACTCTAACACACATCCTCTTGTAAACTTAGTCACATTCATATTTATCATTCAACCATTGTCATCCATTTCAATGCAGCTTCAAGGTAATCTCTGATCTCTCACAGGAGTTTATTCTAACTTCTGACAATGTGGTTAGGAATTCATTAGTGTTTTGTACATGTATAGTACAAAGACAGACACATTTTTGTGCAATTTTAATGATATTCTGGATGTAGGCAGGTTTTTATGTTGAGCCATCGAACAGACAAGCAATCATGACCTAATATGTACAAGTAGCAACTTTTTTCCCCCTTTAAATGATTTGTTTTGGTCAAACTAAGCTCACTGGCATATCCGGGTAAAGACCGTGTTCAGGTCCCAGAAGGAATAGTCCCATTTGGATGTACTTTGGCAGGTGGCCGACTTGTCCAATTGTCCGCCATTTATTTGGGTGAAAAGATCATAGGTTGGTCGGATGGGTACAAAAACGCAAACCCCAAATAAGCCCTCATCAACCACTCCCAGTGCATCTATGGGACTCCACGATCTCCTTGGCATTTATATACCCATCAGAGGTGTCACAAGATCTGCAGCCCGAGATCTTTCGATGTTAAAATTCTACGATATTTATCGGTAATATGAAATGTTTCTCGCAAAGCTCTATCTAGTTACTGACAGTATGTGACTGTGTGTGGTGAAGTAAGATATTGTTTTGAGCCTAAATATCAAGATGCGTACTAAGCTTGACAACCTATTCTATCAATGCTTGAAACTCTTATTTGAAAGTAAAAAAGGGAATTGTTGTTCAGTTGTCAAAATGACAATAATTTGTAAGCACTGGACTGGCCAACTGTTAGTTGCTAGCAATGCTATACTTAGAATTTGCTTTGTAGATTCCTATGGTCGATAAACTCAAGTGCTATTTCAACCTTTGTTTCATGGATCTGGACTGCATTGTTTCAAATCTAAACTGCTTGGGCAGACCAAACCTGGAATGTATAAAACACAGTTTAATATTTGTGAAAGTTTTATACTGTTTGTGAAAGCAAAACAAAAATTACATTTTAGTTGGCATCAGAACTACTTTAGAATTATACATTCAGAAGATCCATAATAACTGGAGTTGTCATATCTGGACTTTATTTTTTCTGCACTGATTAACAGATTCTATGAGGAAGTTTGTAAACTATAAAACATTTACTCTGTTTAAGAAAGAAAAAAAAAGAAGACATTTTTAGGCTTCTTAATAAAATTTTAAAAAATCCTAAAATCTTCCTAGATTAATCGCTACATCCCTATTACACATTTGTAGCAAATTTTGTCCATTCCTTATAGATGTGTGATGTTTTTGTCAGTCAGTTGTACACCTTAGGGCAAAATGTCTATGGTAGTATTATGACCCTTGCTAATGTTATTGCTTAATCATACATGAACAGGCTGCTGTGTTTACACCCTGATTTTAATGGTTTTCCTTTCCCGTTTCTTCCATGTCTCTCCTGCTGACCCACTGCTGTCTCAACAATAGGTAAGATTTTTCTGTTCAAATAAATCGACTTTTGTTTCGTTTCATAATCATTTCCGTTTTCTCCTGGATAAATATTTCATATTTAGCGAGTTGTGCATATTGTGTGTGTGTGTATTTCGTGGACAGCGCTTGCTTTAAAGGAAACCATTTTTATTTAATTTAGAAATAACTTTTTATGATTTTATTTTATAACTAGTTTGTGGTGGCTTCAGAAAAATAGTTGAAATGCTACGTAGGTTATGGCCACGTTGGTTTGTGATTAGGAGCTTTCTGTTTCTTACTTTGGCTGTGGATCATGGTCTGTAGAAAGAATTCATGTCCATGAGGAGGAGAATGTCTGGTCTTCACTAAGTGTTGGTTGTCGACACCAAGCCTTTGTTCTTAGCATGTGACAGAAGCTACATTTCTTTCCACCTTAATGCCTTTGATTGCTCAAAGGATTTCTTTACTTCATACAAAGAAAATACATTAATCCTAGACTATATATTTGTTATGTTCATTAATGAGTGTTTTCTCAATATTTAATGACCGGTTTATCCCCAGTTTAGAAATGACAGAGAAGCTGGCTGGGGTGCAATACTTGCTTTTAAAAGACTTGAATCTGAAGTCCCGCCCACAAGGAGTACTTGCCTGCTAGAATCTGACACTAAAAACGCTGCTTTAGGTCCATATAGGGTTTCTTCCCGATCTCTTATCAAATGTAATGAATGCAAATTGATGTCCTGTGGAACTTGAAAAAGTCGGGTTCAAAACGACCTAAGGTGCAAAATTAGATTTTTACTCTCTGTTGTTGTTGCTGCCTGCCTGTTCAACATGTCTCCTAGGAAACACAATAACATTTTTACACCTTTTGTGCTTCCTCTGACTTCCAGTTTAAATATCTCACTGGTAATGAAAAACTGAGTCTTCCTCCCACAGTAACAACTTCCACTCGGAAGAGGGTCAGAATGTCTTGATTGACTAGTGGTACTTAGAAATGATGTTTACTGATTGGGAAAAATATGGGATTTTTTTGTGTTTCAAAATGAACTGTACGAGTCTAACTGGAACAGAGTTGAGGAACAATGGGGGCACAACAAATGTTCTACTTGATCATCACCGTTTTGCCTTTAAATACAATTTTTTTTATTATCATGTAGTGAGTTATGTAACTCGTAGCAGGCCGATCCTCAGTTTAGAGATGTAATAGTGCATTTGGAGAAAGTGAATTAAACTTGGAATACTTTGGTATTTGGTCATTGTACTGTACTCTGTGGTCCAAGCTCACTCCTCCTCTCCTTCTGTTACGTCTTGACAACAATCCCGTAATTTACTATCACTTCATATTTTTATCACCTCCCTCCTCTCCCACTCACCTCTCTCTCCACCTACTCTTCATACCTTTTTTTGCATTCACGTTTCACCCTCCCCTCCTTGTTTTTGTCTTTCCTCTCAGCTTTCATGACTCCTCTGTAACATTTGCTTAATCCTGCTCCCTGTCTCTGCTCTGTAGATATCTGCTTCTTTTCTCCTCCCTTTACCCCCCCCCCCTCCAACATCCACCCAACTCTTCCTCCCAGCCCATTTCTGTTTGGGCCTGTTTGCCTCGATCGTTCCACCAGATGGTTTGTGTTAAAACTCAACGGCTGACAGCTTGGCTTCTTTCTGTTTTTCTTTTTTTTTTCTTTTCCCCCCTGATATTATTTTAATGTCGGGGAATTGCTCAGACCTAGGAGAACACAAATGAAGGACAAGCAGGGGGTATAAAGGAAATTAAAATATGAAAAACCCTGATGTATTAAAGCAATTATTCTGTCAAGTGAGGGGCAGCAGTCGTCATTGGGCCTTTTTCTGGTTTGGTTCCCTGTGTTTTCCCTTTAATATAGGCACATATAATGTAATATTGATTCAAATCACATCTGTTTGGGTGATTTCATCCCTCTCTCCCTCTGCTCCATGTCTTTTGGAAGGGAGTATGGGGCCCTGCCTGCCAGGAATAATTGCTTGTGTTGCTGGTGTTTACTAAAATCTGTCAAAAGATTGAGACGGCAAATGAGTAAGAGCCTTGCAAAGAAGTGAAAAGAAAGAAAGATGAGTGAGCATGTGACGTCGTCTGGCGGGAGGGATTTATTATCATGAACCATGGAAGTGAAGGTCCCATCATGTTGTCTCTGTGTTTGAGACTCTTCTTTTGAAGTAGGAAAGAAAGTAGTTCTTCAGTTAAATGCTGTGCAATGTATATCTTTAAAAAAAGAAATGTTATTATTGTATTTATTATATAGTATTAGTTTTTCCCATACATACCAGTACACATGCATAAACTAAGGTATAGGTAGGGTTGTCGCAGTACAAAAATTTAATCCCGATACCGATATTAGGAAAAATCTCTCAATACTGTTTTTGATACTGCAACAAGGTTATTGTGCTAGGCCCGAAAAAAAGACCCAACATCACAGTCACAATGAAAAGACTGCATGGTTTCCGTGTCAATAGACATTTTTCATTTCTGTTAGCGATGTAGCCGGGGCTTATTGTTTACGCTTTGTTCTGACAAAACCGTGTTTTAATCATCTGAAGGTGAGTAGACTTTTTTTCAAATGACTGCTCCATTAAGTAACGCTTTGAAATTTCGATTTGTTAAAAATTCTCTTGAATTCTTCTCCTAATTTCAGTTGAATTACAATTTTGATTTTGAAAATACAATCTAAATCAAGACATTATTCACGTTTGCTGTTTGTAGTCAGTACAGTTATAATATGACCCATTAGGATTATATTGTAATCACTGATATACATTCAGCTAAGATTATTTGATAAACATTTATGACAATTAGATGAAATTTTTCATTAATCAAGCATTATTGGGGGGGGGTTTAACGATATTTTTTTTTTTGGCAAGATCGAATGTCCCTTTCTGAGTTGCCCTGGTCTGTTGACAGTTGGCTTATAAAAACTTCTAGTTGGGCTCGCCAACAAAATTCGGTTAGGAAAATATTTTATGTTGGAGAAAAAAGCATTTGTGATAAACAGAAACAGAGTGAAAGGCAAGTTGCAGATGAAATGATTTCAGCGTTTGGCTAATCATTACATGCTAACAACACAAAAGTTAGCATCTGCTTCGGGAACTCCCCTGTCAGTACTGAACTAAAAAAACTACTTCACAATTTTTTAATGCGTCTGGACTGCATTTGATCATCTCTAGTTCAAAGTCTAAAAATCTGTACATATTACATTACTTTACATATTGAGGCCTGATGCTATGAAACGGACGTTCCTCATGGTAGGTTTGTGTATCTGAAAAATTTGAATACTATGTGTCTGAAATGATGAACACTGGAAAAGGATATCCATCGGTTATACAATTTGTGTCTTTCCAACAATGTCAAATCATTTCTTCGAGGATTGGGTACTTCACTTGTGGATTTGTACTTTTAGCTTCTTTTGAACTGGTTTTCACAGGTAGAGACTAAAATGTGTTCTTCTGAGAGAGAAAACTATTCTAAAACGTGGGGTTTAGTGCGTAAAAAGACCTGAGCGTGGAGATTCGACCTCCTCACTGCAGAGCATTTAATCATGTGCCATTGCTGTTTCATTTGCAATGTGTTGACTGTCTCCTGAGCAGCATTAGTCTGATTATCTGGCTGCTTGTTTGTCAGGGAGGCTCCGTTCCGCAGGCCGACGCTCTGGCCTCTGCCTGCGCACATTTCCCACCGTCTGCCCCCTCCTCTTCTCCTCCCCTCGTCCCGTTTCCTTTCCCTCCTTCGCTCGGTTCGTTCCCTCCCTGAAGAACCGCAAATAATAAACCCTCTGTTGCACTGAACCTCCTCACATGTTCCCCCCTCCCTCAACTCCTCTTCCCATCCCTCCCCAGTTCTGTCTTTTACTCACTTGTTGCTCCGCTCTATCTCCCTCGTAGCTGTTTGGGTTCTGTCTTCGGTCTGTTGCTCATATCCCTTGGGTGATTTGGGACTTGTTTGTGGGCTTGGACTGTACACTAGAACAACAATGACGCACACACTAGGTCGGGCTCCTCCACTCCAAGCCAGTGACAGCAGTGCTTAGTATCTCGAAACGCTTGTGAGACTTTGTGGAAAGAGGGTGTGTATGCGTGCGTGTTTAACTGGTACGGTATTCTGGCTGCGGCGTTTGCACTCGCCATGGCTCCAAAAGCAGCAGCAACAACGGCAGCATCGGGACGGAAAACAGATGTTGGCCTAATCTTCCCCCTAACAAGATTGGTCCCTCATTCCTGCCGTTTTTATGGAAGCAGCAAGCTGGCAGCTCTTTATGAGACAACCACCAGTAAGACAGAGTTCAGCCCGAGACAAGTGTAGCGCCATAGAGGAAGGGTTTTATTTGCAGTCAGACGGTTAAACGAGATGGTTAAGTTGGCACAAGCTGGTAAAGATGCAGGGTTCGGATGCAGAAGGCAAACAGTCCCTCACCGGTCAATTAGACTTGTGCACCGTTCAGCTGATTCCCGAGATTAATATCGTTGCTGGTTTCTCGGACCACTAAACCGGTTCACTCTTTCCATCTGGTGAAATCCATTACACGCTACCCAGGCTTCGCTATGGCAGGCTGTCTTCTGTGGCAAATGTAGGCGTTTGTGAAAACATCCATGACAGTAACATTGTTTTGTTGATCGTCTAGATTATCTGGCCGCTCATTCACGGATTTCACACAGCGATCCCTACACAGGCAAAACAAGTGATAGAAATGGGCTGATCAGAACATTTAGTGTCCAGTTTGTTAAACGTTTGACCTGGTATTCAGATTTCACTTTAATTCAAATAGCTAACGGTGTTTTCAACCCTGCTGTCATTTATTATGCATATCTTAGCTGCAGAGGTGACGTCACACTGTGTGCCAAAGAGCTGTTGCTGAAAAACCGGGGTTCCCGATTTCTAGTTTTTAGAGTGATTCGCATGAAGTGCCGGTGTTTTGTCGATGTGGCATACCCTGTCAGAATAGCATGCTGGAAGTTGATTTTTATAGCACCGTCTTTCGGTTTAGCCTACTTTATCGAAACAGCATACCAGTGTTTGTGATGGGGTATGCTGTTTTGACAGACTGTTTTTCAGACTTTACAATCTGGGAAAATATCTGGGTTCTTTCATGAAAATATGTTAAATGAATCTTAGTCTTTTGGCGGAAATGTACTCCTTAATACTCCAGTTTTAACACACATCACACGATTTTACAACTCCACTTGCTAAAAATACTATATGGAAAACTTCTGCTAACATTTCTTGAGATTGTCTAAGGCATGCAATTAGGTAATGTGTATTTAATATGCGATATAAAACACCAAAACTTACCGCTTGTAGTCTGAAGAATGCTGAAACGGTTTGATTTTCAAACGCATGTGCAATTCCGCAAATGTTAGTGCTGCACATGTGCATGAGCCGCAGGTTAACACTGATGGGTATGTTGTTCCATCAGAACACCAGGTTAGCATCGTAACAGTAAACACCAGTCTCCATGTTTAATTCCTGGAGAATGCAGACCCCTATCTTAAGATGGAAAAGTCCAAAAGATGGCCAGCATTACCAAATCTCTGATAGCTTCCTAAAGCTTTTGTTTTTTTTCTCATCAGTGTTGTGTTCAAGTCACCATCTCTCAAGCCCAAGTCACACATGAGTCCTTTGTGTGCAAGTTCAAGTGCAAGTCCAAGTCACATAGGGTTAGTCAAAGTCAAGTAACTAGGTTCTACAGTTCAAGTCCCAAAAAGAATCTTCCAGTCCAAGTCAGGTCATTATCACCAGAGAGCAAGTCCACAACAATAGAGCAGGGTGTAGATTTTAAGACTGGAATACTGGCAGCCATACATGGTTTACTTTATTCGCAAGTAAAATTGTACTCAACGCTCCCACGCTTTCACCAAGCTAACACAGTCGCATGTGCAAAAAAAAAAAAAAAACATGCTTAAAATGAAAGTGAAAACAAGAAATAACTGACATGTCAGCCGTACACTTTACAAAGGCTTTTGGAAGTTGTTTTAAATGTTTATTTAAAATTGTCCAGTAATCTGACCTAATATAACAAGCTAACATTAGCATCGGCTACATGCTAATTCCAACAATAACAATTTCACATGTAGGAGTCCAAGTTTAAGTCCTAACTTTCCAAGTCCGAGCCCAGGTGCAAGTCATCGGCGTGCTGCTCGAGACCAGTCACAAGTACCCTAAACGTGACTCGAGTCCGGGACTCGAGTACTCCATCCCTACCTCTAACGTCCTTCTTAAACACCTCACTGATAATTAAAAGAATAGCTACATTTGAGCGTTCTTCCCGCATTAACAACATCCACACCGAAGCGTGTTATAGTGTGTTCACTGACTGAAAAAAAGGATAAAATTGTTGAGTTTCTGAGTAGTTTGTCAGGGCTGGTCAAGCTTAAAATTAGATCGCAGCAGTTGGCAGCCGATTTCACGGTGCATCTTGGTCTAGGACGACGCTATCGTCCTCTGTTAGCATCCTAAGGTACTGCATTACAGCCTTGCAGCTCCAGAAACTTCCTCGGGTTTAGGCGGCACATTGTCTCTACTGTATTTTTGTTTGACCCTAGTTTATGTCACTCTTCATCTTTCTCCAACAGGAACACACACGTGCAGTAATGATAGACGGGTTTAGAGTGCAGGGCCAACCACTGGACAGTTTGTACAGAACGCCAGCATATGTCAAAGCTGGCTTATTGAACTTAGACCGCAGCTTGAAACAGCCCACTGCTAAGCACAGAGCGGCTACAGAACCGCTCTGGGCTTTGAGCAAGAAAAACAATACATATTTATACACTGCGATGCAGGCTCAAGCCTATTCCGTATATAAAGACGTACGCACAGATACAATACGCAAAAGCATACACACTGCGAAGGGTTACTCAGTGCACTCTCCAAAAGGAATGACCTCATTTGGAGGCTGCAGGCTGAATGAAAAGCAGACAGGCAGAGAGAGGGATGATGGGAGGAGAAAGGCGAAATGTCACATGAGAGTTTGTCACGCATATTAATTTCCGTGTAAGCTGATAGGATCGCTGATGATCAGCTTTCATCTTGTGTACAATAATGACCTTAGTAAACGTACTTACCACATGTTGTTACACATGACTGCACTGGCTGAGGGACTCTATGAGCGTTTACCAAAGGCTCTACGTCTGATCAGGTTCTTTTTGTCCAGTAGATGTCTCATCAAGTTACCAGAAAGCACTTTTTTTTCTTTTCTAAATAACCTTTGAGTAAATGAGTAGCTAGTAACAAAAGGGGGAAACAGTAACAGTAACAGTAGCTTAAAGATGTCCCTCATAGCTGAAGATATGTTTAGTTTTTCATTTTGCATCTATACGTCATCTAACTATGGTCCACAGTTCTGATTTGCCCCATCACACTATCAAATTATTGAATGCATTGTTTTGGTTATTTAACTTGTGGAAAATAGAAATACATTCAAAAATGAGGAAGTTTTTATACTAAAAAGACCTGAGGTTTGATCAGCCAGGTCAGTAAGTTCTGTAGTTCATGTTGTCAGAAGTATACAGAGGATATATGCTTTTTGGGCTAAACAAGGCTAAATGTTTGATTCTGAGCTCAGTGAGACAACTACATCTTTCATAGGAACTTCAAGTTCCCACACTCGTGTTCGTTATCCTTGGAGAATCCTGCTGTTAGGACATATGCTTTTAAGCATTCTATCGGTGCTACTAACTTGTCATCCTCTGAAATCGAAAAAGAAAAGCCCAGAAAGTTTCTACTAGCTTTTGATAGGAATATTTATTTTATATTTCAGTCAGGGCCTAATTCTTTCCCCAAAAAGGAAAAGCAATGCTTGCCCACCCCAAGTTAACTTCTGGTCAGGTTTTTTTTTTTTTTTGTGAAGAGTATGTAGTCCAATCTGCTAATGTTAAGCTAGCTAGTCACAGATATTTTCAACTTCTATGAAAACTATTGCCCTAAGCGTATTTAGAATTTTTACTGATGTGAATCGGTTAACCCGTGATATAATAAGGTAAAGAATTCACGGCGAAATGACTAAATTGCTCATTTTTTGTAAAGAAAACTTGTGTCCTTGTTGTTTCTTCTGTCTAAGTGGATTAAAACTAGCTTATACACCATTTTTGGGCTATGAACTATTGAATATAAACAACTCATTGCATTATGTGCATTATATAAAAAGACATCATTTAGTAACTTTTCTCTATACAGCTCTTTAAAAAACAAAAAAACAAGAACTATGTTTTTGTTTTGAAGATTAAACTCAACAGTGTTGGCTACATTTTTGACTTGGCTCTCAAAACGGAGGGTTGAGTCAGCAAATAACAGGGACTCAAGTACTGATTCAGCCTCATTTTTCAGGGAAATGTTTACGTGTGGTAGGGTTTTGAGCAAGTTTGGTGAACATCAAGCAGTTTTTTAGTATTAGGTGGCAGGAGTTAGCTAGACAGACCTGGAGGCAGTGTTGTAGTCAAGTCACCATCTCTCAAGTCCAAGTGCAAGTCACTAGGTCCCAGAGGCCAAGTCCAAGTCCCAAAAAGAATGTTCCAGTCCAAGTCAAGTCATTATCACCTGAGAGCAAGTCAAAGACAAGAAAGCAGGGTGTAGATTTTAAGACTGGAATAATGGCAGCCATACATGGTTTACTTAAAAAAATAGACTCAGTGCCCCCGTGCTATCACCAAGCTAACACAGTAGCATATGCAAAACAGGGATAGAGTACTTAGGTCCTGGACTTGGACTCAATTTCAGAATTGAGTTACTTTTAAGGGACTTGTGACTTGACTTGAGCAGCATGCCGATAGCTTGCACTTGCACCGTTAGGACTTAAGCTTGCACTCAGATGTGAAATTGTTAGTGTTGGAATTAGCACGTAGCCGATGGAAATGTTAGCTTGTTATTTTAGGTCAGATTGCGGGATAAATTTATTAACTTCCCAAAGTCTTCGTAAGTCTACGGGTGACATGTCGATTATTTATTGTTTTTAAATGTATTTTAAGCATTTTTTTGTTATTTTGCACATGCTACTGTTTTAGCTTGTTGATAGCGTGGGGGCATTTAGTCCATTTTTTTAATATATAAAGTAAACCATATATGGCTT